>BPLR01015336.1:0-20048 GCA_021605095.1 Caerostris extrusa
AAAAAAGTTTTTTATTCTTTTTAATTTCTTTAAACTTACTTTCTTCCGCTCATATAAATATAATAAAATTAAAGGCACTTTTTATTATGTCTTTTTTCATTTCATTTGCTACATACAGTATGCACAGCCGTCTTTGATATAAGGACGCCATTATTAAAACACTTGCATTTTAAAGAACTTTTTACACTCAACAGCAATTTCAAAGAGTGTTCATCTTTTTCTTATTAATGGGGAACTGGTTCTTTTCAATCTTCTTGCTTCTACTGAAGTCTACGGAATAGTTTTCGCTTTTGTCATATCACAGACCCTGCATTTCATCTCGAGACTCAGTGTGACCTTCGGTTTTTCCGTTAGAAAATGAATAGTTCAAGCTATTCTTTTTTTCCCCCTTCACCTCTTATGATAGCAGAAATTCAATTCCAAGAGCCAGGCTCTTCTTTTAGATGAACTCTTTATTTCTTCAGGCATTGTCTGCATAGTTTTCACTTGGCTGCTGATAGAGTGTGAAATTTATATATTTGAATAATGTGTTACTTTTAATTTATCTTGCTTATAAAAAGCTTGAGGGTTATTTGTTATTTATTTTTTTTTTTGTGAATGTTTCCGTATTTAGTTTCCATGATCAATTTATACTAAATTCCATTCTTTTTATTGAAATAATTTAATCGAATACATTTTATATTCTTAGATAAGGTAAAAGAAAAATTGGTTGTATACATTTTAGTTTTTCTTTTCTTTTTTCCATTATAATGTAAAATGATAAAAATAATAATTTTAATTTGGCTGCGATAGAATGTGGAATTTGTATAGTAATTTTATACTCGAATAATGTGATACTTTTAATTTATCTTGCTTAAAAACTGAAAGTTATTTTTTATTTTGTAAATAATCTAAAAAAAAATCTAAGAATTTCCGTGTTTAATTTCGATGATCAATTTTAATACCAATTCCATTTTTTTGTTCCAAAAATAATATTATCGAAAAATTTATTTAATATGGTGAAAGAAAATTGCTTTATACATTTAGTATCTCTTTTTTTTTTCTTTTTTTTTTATTATAATCTAAAATAAAAATAATTTTTAATTGGATTCGCGAAGAATTTACTGAATAGTTTAATAAGACGTTTTCAAATATTTTGAAACTATTCAATTATGTAGTGAATTAAAAAAAGTCATTGTTATTATTGCATTTATTCTAAATTTAATTTTTATGTTTAAAAGAAGAATTCAAAGGAATTTCCGTTTTTAACGAGAAAATAATTACAAAAAGCATTTATTTCATAAAACGATTATTTTTGATTTTTTTTTTATTATTTTTGCAGTGAAATTTTTTTTATAATCTATTGTTATATATATATGGATTTTTGTCTTTCCTCGTAATTTAAATAAAATATTTCATGAGAAAAGTACTTTTAATTTTGGATATAAAGAGAAATTACTTATTGATATACGAAGAAATTAATATAGATAGAAACTAATGTAGGAGAAAATAATTAACAAAAAAAGCATCTATTTTGTCAAACGGTAATATAACGTAATAAGACGGTATAACGGTATTATAACGTAAATAATGAGAAACTACTCACTAATATGCAAAGAAACTAATGTAGATAGAAAATAATTAATAAACTCGAAAATAATTACAAAAACATCTATTTTGTAAAAGTTCTAAATTATAATTATTTTTTATTATTATTTTTGCAGTGAAATAAATTTTATAACCTACATCTATGAATTTAATAAAAATATTTCATAAGATAATTGCTCTTTCATTGTGGAAAAAAATACTTGCTTTACTTTTAGGAACTGTTTAACATTATATTTCTTTCTGCATAAAAAAGATATTTTAATAAGATAGCTGATTATTGTTATTGAATGTTTCTTTGCACTCAGATATTTGCTGATTCATTTGTGTAGAAAATTTAACTATTGTTTTTCCACAAACAACCTTGAATTTTCTCTTCGTGTTTTGTGGTGACTCAACACAATATAACAGCAGATATACGAAACTAATTGCAGGTGCGTGTTAAAAACTTAGTTAGAAACAGCTGCAATTTGCCTTACTCAACAAATAGCTGGAACCTGTTATATTTTAAAAATATATATACATGCATATTACATCATTATTACTGTCAGTTAAATTATATTTCAAAACAGTGCATAATGAAATTTGAATAGCAAACAGATATTTCATTTCTGGTTTTCAATTGAATGCCTACCTGGCTTAGTAATTTCTCTTTTCAAATGTCATTCCTAATTATTTGATTAAACTTGTCTTATTCACGAAAACCAGTTGCAGTTTTAACACTTTGGAAATGAATTACAATGTATATTTCGTAAGTGTAATAATTCCTGCCTTTTCATCCATTACTTTGTATAAGAAAGAACAGCTTGACAATTAAGTCTTTGACCAACTTTGTAAATAAGCTAGAACACATCATTCATAAATGTTAACGACTTCTACCTCATATTATTATTTTCAAAATCAAATAGCCGCAACCATTGTCATAAATTGTTATGCAATCAGTTGGGACACTGCAATGGTTTCCTGAGGTTCATTATTTTCTATCACTCATAACTTGAAAACTACTGAATTTTAACAATCGTGTAATTTTATGACTTGTTAGATATACTCGTAAGTTGTTATTGACTTTTTTTCGTTTAATTAAGTTTTAAAAAAAAAAAATGTTTATGCACCATTCATAAGTTTAACAATCAGAACTACTACATGAATGAAGGCATAATTTTTAAATAAATAATTATGTATTGATTAAAATGAAAATACTTTCAATTATTTTAACTTAAATATAAAAAGATCGCTGGAAATAAATTATGCTACTGTTCAATGTTGTTTTCGTTTAATTAAATGACTCTTTTGCTAATTAATTGACTAATTTTTTTTTCCTTGTACATAATAATAAAGGCAAAAATTATTACACTTGCGAAAGACACATTATTATACATGTACAATTAATCAAGTGTGTGTATGCATAATGATTAATTTCCGTTTGTAATAATTTTCTAATAGATTTATTATTAAAAAAGTTGTTTAGCTACCATAAAAAAATCATTTATTGAATGAAATGGAATCCTTTTTTATCATTTATAACATGAAAACTACTTAATTTTAATGATCGTAATTTTATAACTTGTTGGATATAAGTTCTATTGTTCAAGGTTATTTTTAGTTTAATTAAATGACTCTTGTTAATTAATTGACTAATTCGCGAGTTTTGGATTAATAATAAAGGCAGAAATTATTACACTTGCGAAAGACACATTATTATACATGTACAATTAATCAAGTGTATATGCATATTAATTTTCATTTTTAATAATTTCTAAATAGTTGTTTAACATTAAAAAGTTGTTTCTTACCTTAATAAAGAATCGTTTATTGAATGAAACTTGTTGGAAATTCATTTTCAATCAATCTTAACTTGAAAACTACTTAATCTTTAATTGTTCTCTTAATTAGTCTTGAAAACTTACGATCGTAATTTTTATAACTTGTTGGATATAAGTTGTTATTATTATTATTATTATTTTTGTTTAATCAGTTTAAAAAAATGGTGTTTATGTGACATCCACAATGTTTAACAAGCGGAATTTGCACCTGATTGCAATCACATTTTGAGTAAAAACTCTTAATTGTTCTCGTTAATTAGTCTGTGACGGAGCTACATCACCAGAAAACACCGCTCTATTAAAATAATAATTTTTTTAATTAAAATAATAATTCGTTGAGCATACCCAATTTTTTTAGTACTCATGAAATTTCTATAATATTTGAAAACTAATAAATTTAAAAATCGCTCTTTTTTAGTTACAGGGTAGATCTTTACGATATGCACTTTTTAATTTAAAATTCGAAATCAACAATTTTAACAACATACACAATTGATTGCGCAATTTTAACAGTGAATTGTGTAAAATTTGACATACTCAATTAATTTCACGATTAATTGTCTTGAATTCGGCATATCCAATTAATTTCACAATTAATCGTCTTGAATTCGACATACATACACACAATTGATTGCGCAATTTTAACAGTGAATTGTGTAGAATTTGACATACTCAATTAATTTCACGATTAATTGTCTTGAATTCGGCATACCCAATTAATTTCACAATTAATCGTCTTGAATTCGACATACTTAATTAATTTGCCTATTTTATTATCGACAATTTTATTTTCTACCATCATACATACTACTTTTATGAATCAAACGCTCATAATTTTTCTTTTTAATTAAGCTGTTACGCAACATTATTAAAAAGTACGAAATTTTTGCTCTGTTCAAATAAATAATGATTTATTGATTAAAATAAATTTGTTTTCTGTCACTATTAAGTTGTAAAACCAGTGAATTAAAACGAATCACAGTTATTTTTCACTGAAAAAGTTAATAAGTTATGTCATTATTACCGGTTAGTTAATTGGCAATAAACAAGTATCCAAAATACGTCATCAACAACTTTTAACAGTTGTGGTTTCTATCTCCAACTATCTTACTGTATTTATGAATCACGTGCTCATCAAGTCAATTCAGTTCTCTTCAATTAGTGTAACCAGCTTGACAACTCCAGAGCAATAACTTCACAGCATTTCGTCATTAGAAAGAAAGAAAACTTACAAAAGAACTTATCAACCATTATTTGACACATCAATGCAGAAACTGCTCCCAACGTTGTACACTGTTATTCTGTTCCCAAGACCTTTGCCTTTGTAGGTCATATTTACCTCCTTGTGTTCCAGAGGCCACGAAGATGACCGGACAAGTTTTTTTAGACTGAATCGTTCCACGATGGTATCTGGTGAAAAAAAATCATACTCCTTGATTGCTATCTGCTTCTGGAAGTTTTTGTTTTGGGCAGATAAGAATTCTTATTTTATCGAATTCTTAACAGCAAGATTCTTTAATTGATGCGGGTGGTTGATTAGTAAATTTCAAAGAATATTTTTTGCGTTGTATTTTTAATCATTGAATATTGTTGATGGATAGTCTTCTTTTGATAATGAATAGCTTCTGCATTAAAGCTGGAACTAATGTTGATTAGTAAATTTCAAAGAATATTTTACCTTGCCTTTTTAATCATAATATTGTTGATTAGTAAATTTCAAGGAATATTTTTGCGTTGATTTTTTAATCATAATATTGTTAATGAATAGTCTTAGCTTTTGTGAATGAAGAGCTTCTGCATTAAAACTGAAACTAATGTTGATTAGTAAATTTCAAAGAATATTTTTGCGTTGTCTTTTTAATCATTGAATATTGTTGATGGATAGCTTTTGATAAAGAGCTCCTGCATTAAAACTGAAACTAATGTTGATTAGTAAATTTCAAAGAATATTTTTGCGTTGTCTTTTTTAATCATTGAATATTGTTGATGGATAGCTTTTTTTGATAAAGAGCTCCTGCATTAAAACTGAAACTAATGTTGATTAGTAAATTTCAAAGTAAATTTCAAAATATTTTTGCGTTGTCTTTTTAATCATTGAATATTGTTGATGGATAGCTTTTGATAAAGAGCTTCTGCATTAAAACTTAAACTAATGTTGATTAGTAAATTTCAAAGAATATTTTACCTTGTCTTTTTAATCATAATATTGTTTATTAGTAAATTTCAAGGGATATTTTTGCGTTGCCTTTTTTAATCATAATATTGTTGATGGATATAGTGATGATAATTGAATTGGTGGTAGATATATTGATGAATATTGTCTTAGCTTTTACTTTTAGTGATGAAGAGCTTCTGTAATAAAACTGGAACCGATGTTGATTAGTAAATTTCAAATAATATTTTTCAGTTGTCTTTTAAATCATAATATTGTTGATGAATAGTATTTAGCTTTTGGTAATGAAGAGCTTCCGCAATAAAACTGGAATTTATGTTTCCTTGAAAATTTGAAGCAATCTAAAATTGGATGAGTTCATCAACTTTTACTGGAGTTTTTAGTGCAATGTTATCAAATACTTTCGTAATATCTTATAAACATTCGGTGATAATAATATGGCTAGTGATGTATCACTTTGTATTGTATTTTGTAGAGTTTGGTCATAATGGAGTTGTTATTTTTACTGTTTAAAATTGTAAATTCAGTGGACTGAAAACAATAACTTGAGAATATAACAAATTGAGATTATTTCAGTATTGAATAGTTTGTTCAAGTTGTTTTGAGAAACGTTTGAGATATTTATACACCTGTGTATAATGCACTTGTGAGCTTATTTATATTAAAATAGAATTTTTGTTTTGAACTTCTGTTGCGTTACAAAAGGAAAAAAAGTTTATGCTCGAGTATTTCTGTGATTGATTATTATTTACAAATCTTACATTTAAAATAATATTTTTATTTAGATTATAATATTACGATATTAATAACAAAACACATTTATTATTGTGATATTATGCGGTTACGATACATTTGATACATTATATTTCACAAATACATGACTCAGTAATATATCATTTTGAAATTACGTAAATACTTTTTAATGGAATGAAATCAAACAAATAATTTGTCTATGTATTTTAATTTTCTTTATAAGTTATAAAATAATTTTATATACCTATTAAGTGAGAAGTAATTTGTATGAGTAATTATTAAATTCTAGCGCTCGGTGCCACAGGTTCCGGGTTCGAGTCCCTGTGGTGCCATGGTTGTTTGTAATGGTTCGGAATTCACTTTAAACCGTAGGTCCCGGCCTTATATGACTGTAAGAGCGTCATGGAGCCAAGTCAGACTTGTAACATATGCAATAGTATATATTATTATATTCTTAATACGAACAAATCACAAATTTAGAATTCGTGTCTCGGGGTGCCATGGATGTTAGTAGAGGTTCAGAATCTATTTTTAACCGTATGTCCTGGTCTAATAGGACTGTAGAGTTGGGCGTAAGGCAACAACCTTCCCCGTAAAAAGAAAGCATCCCACCATGGGGCTGTTGTGCCAATGAAGAAGAAGATTTTTTTTATATTTATTAATCTTAAAAACAGAAATTTTTGAATTTTTTACAGAAATATTCATTAAAAAATATTTTGTTGATCCTCATTAAAGTTTTCAAAATGATTACTTAAAGTAGCTAAAAAAAAAAAGGATCAAATGAAGAATAAATGTGCCAATGCAGAAGAAAAAGGAGAATTAAATTCAGACCACTTTAAAATGAGTAACAAACTGGATACTGAGTATCAATTACTCCTGCAAAATCAATGTAATGTTGCTCAATTCCTTATTGCATTACATACTTCTGTTTCTCTATAATTTCCTGCAATTACTGTTTCTAAAATATTTTAAACAGGAAAAACTTAAAATGGATTATATTACATTTGTAAAGTGTCTTCTTTTTTTACCACGACTGCTTAGCGGAACGGAACGACATTTTTATCTCTTTGTCGTTAACAATGTAAGTTATATCTATGGAAGAGAGAGAAACCTTGAAAAAGAACAAATCACCTTTCGTTATGTTGATGCAAGAAAATTAGAGGGGGCGTCACCTATTGCGTGAATTACGGTGCTATTGTCCCGAGTGACACCAAGGAGTAATTCATTTTCTTCGCGTAGGATACCGATTCCTTTCGGTTGTTTGTGCAAAGAAAGAAAAACTGTGAAAGTGGGGTGTTTTCAGGTCACGTGTTTTCCATCTCAAAAACCGCATATCAATCGAAAGCGTGTGGGAATGGAATGCGAGATTTTTTTCTTTTTCTTCCAACTTCCGCTATTTGTGAATGAAGGTGTGAGGAAAAGTTTGCTATTTGTGGGATGTGAATGAGTAATCTGATTAATTGCCATTTTATCTACTTAGATAAAACTGGTATCAAAGGAGAAAAATATTAAGGAATTAGTGAAAGCAGCCTTAAACACTAATTAATTAGTGAAAACAAGTGTTTAATAAAAGTTTAACAAACACTGATTTCAGTAATAATGCACAAATTTACTCTAATCTGATTAATAATGCACTAATCTACTCTATTCTCTTTTATTAATACACTAATTTACTCTATTCTCATTTATTAGTTCACTAATTTACTGTTTCTCAATATTAATTCACTACTTTATTCTCAATATTAATCCACCAATTTGCTCTATTCTCATTTATTAATTGACTGATTGACTCCTCATTTATTAATTCACTAATTTTCTCTATTCTCATTTATTAATTCACTAATTTACTCTCTTCTCATTCATTACTTTGGGGAGAAAGTTGTAAAAAAATTTTTTTTACATTGTTAATACGAACTTTGTGTTACACATCTGATATAAGAGAGCCTGGTTCAAAACTAATAAGTGAAACCATCCGTGTTTATTCCGGAGATGGGTATGATAAATCCATCGGCCGGAATGTCCTCCATTTGGAAGAAGGTGGATAATTAAGATGGAACAATGTAAAGATGTAATTCCAATGTCAGCCAGATGTAATTCCTGGGAAAGTTGATACAAAATTGTAATATTATAATTGCATTGTATAGTCGTTTAAAATCATAATATTACTATAGTGTATAGTTTAATTGTCACCATAGTGCATCTTGGGTAACGCTGAATGTGCTACATGACTGCTGATTGCCATTATAGTGGCGAATTATTTACATCAAAGTAATCGGTATTCAACCACATACTTTTATATGTTTTTATAATTACATAAATTTGTACCCTATATGCTACATTGTAACTTCTGGATAATTTTAGAATACGTTGCATATTTATTGATATTTTTCAATGGTGTTAAATACCAACTCAAAAATCGTATTGTTTTTCTTATTTTTCTGTAATATAGATAAAAGTATTTTAAATTTGTGTACGGTGTAATGTTATATCTTCTGTTTATTTCTATAATATTGTTATAGAAATAACATTGAAAAGACATCATCAACTAATATTCGTGAACTAACTATTACTATTCATAATTTTTTGCACCAGACAATTAAATGATTAATGAAAATTCAAAGTAAAATGTAACATTACGGCCTAATTACAAAAACGTCTACTAATTTTGTTTTTCCAATTCATATCTTAAAACACATTTCGTGTTTTATGTATTTCTAATAAAAAAATCACATATTATGCGATAATGCATAATGAAACAATCGTGTTGCAACTATAAACTATTGCTGATTTGCTACAAAGAGTGAAAACATAACATACAATATCAATTATTCTGTGAACAATTTGTACGTATTTCTTTTGATCACTTCTTGAACCATTTATCATAACATTGCATTTATACAAGCTGATGCTTTTCATTTTTAAACTATTGTTTCATTTTATCTATAGCAGCTGAAACAATAAACTCAGCATTCGGTTTCATTTGCATGCAGCAACAAAAAGGCCACCCTTCTCATTTAGAGAGAGGGGGTATCCCAAAATGGGTCATTCTATTCCACCCCTGAACCCATTGTTTCACAACCACCTGTGACACCAAACGATACGCATGAACAGACTGGAAACGAAATCGGTTTTATCAGGAGCGTTCTTTTAATCCATCCTAATATGTTGAGAAGTGCTGGCGAAGATTTTGCCCGTCTAAGTGTTATCCGTTACATCAGTGGGTTGCTTCAAAGTGCTATTTGAACCTTTTTTCTTTTCCTTCTAACCTCTTACGTGACTCTGGACAGGGAGGGGAAGGAAGAAAAAAAAAAATGAATTAAGTTCCTGTCATGTGATGTGATGCGGATCAGGGGAGGGAGGGGTATTCGATGGTAGCAAAAATATAACGTTTAAAGTTGTTCAGCCATGTTCGATCGTAGTGATTGATTTGTTATGTTTGGGAAAGGATGGTTAGTGTAAAGGTTTAGTGTGTTTTTTTTTTTTTTCGAAATGAAGCAAAAAATTAAGACAATTCTATTAAGTTAAGTTAGTTTTTAAGACAATTCTATTTTATAGAATTTTTTATACTCATTAATAGAATTTATTATGTGCTCTTTATTATAATAGTAACTCAATTTTGTAATACCGTGTAAATTTAAAAAGCATTAGGCTATTGCTATTGTTGTTGTTGTTACTAATCCCCCTGATGCAGAAAAACCAACACCAGGTCTAATAGACCCCGTCGCAGGCGATTGGTCCATGGCCAAGGGACAGCTTCACTTTAACTAGGAACTTTCATACAGCTTCACTTCAACTACGAACCACTAGGGATGAAGACACTAAACATCAAGACAATGCTCTACGATCCTATTAGACCGGGACCAACGGATTTAAAGTGGATTCTGGATTCTGAACCATTATAAAAATCCACAGCACCGCCTGGACTCGGATCTGAAACCTGTGACACCAAACGATACGCATGTCCAGACTGGAAACGAAATCGGTTTTATCAGGAGCGCTTTAATCCATCCTAATATGCTGAGAGTGGCGAAGATTTGCCCGTTTAAAGTGTTGTCCGTTACATCAGTGAGCTGCTTCAAATCGCCATTTGAACCTTTTTCTTTTCGGTCTTAACCTCTTACGTGACTCTGGACAGGGAGGGGAAGGAAGAAAAAAAAAAAAGAATTTAAGTTCCTGTCATGTGATGTGATGCGGATCAGGGGGAGGGAGGGGGGAGAATGACTGTGATGATGAGAAATGTGCTGTCGGCCATGTTCGATCGGAGTGGATTGATTTGTTACATTTTTGGGGAAGGTGGATATCGTAAATATTTATTGTGATTTTTTTTTTTTTTTTTTTTTTTTTGGAATGAAGTAAAAATATATATTCAACGTTTTAAAACATTTCTTGAATTTCTTAGCTGTTTGTTATTGTTATATGAATAGAATTATGTGCTCTTTATTGCCATGGTAATTCAATTAGAAAACATTAAATCATTGCTATTGTAGTAGGAATACTTATAATTCTTCTTCGTGGCCAATGCCATCTCCCTACTGGCAGATTTTTAGATGAAGTTTGGTTCATCAACATCATAGACCAACTGTTATGTTTGGTTTAATACGTTTTTTGATATTATTAGCCTGTTGTTGTTTCTTATCCCACTTGCTGGACAGCAACTTCTAGATCAATTACATAAATCCGTATGGACTCATGGTTGGAGAGAAAGGGGCCAGCTTCTGTTGTGATGTAGCAACAGTTGGTAGAAGTCTGACTTGGCTCTGTGTCGCTGACTTTTTACGGTACAGTGTTCCCAGACCTGCGCTTTACAATCATATTATACTGGGACCTACGGTTTAAAATGGATTCTGAACCACTACAAACATCCATGTCACCGCCGGGACTCCAAACCCTGTGCTAGAGCGTTAATCACTCGGCCATCAGTCCCATAGTTATAGTTACTCTACTATTATTATTTGTATTATTTTACCGAAAACAGTAAAATAGCACTAGGCAAGAAGCATTATTCTGATTTAAATTAACTCTAATCTATTCTTCTTAAATCTTCTTATTCTTCTTTCTGGTCTTCTTAAAAATCTCATATCAAACAAACAGTTGATTGTAAATTTCGAAAGAAAAGAAAAACCATAAATAAATTGACGGTAATAGAAAATATTTTAGATATGTCTTGTGTCATTGTAAATAAGTAAGGGAAAAAATGATTTACTTATATGGAAAGAACAAGAAATAAATCAAAATGATGATAGAATATTTCATGACAATGATCAGCATAAGATGATACAATAGTTTGATTTAGTATAAGCTAAAATGACCAATCATATAGAACGTCCATTACGAAATATTTGCAAGTTTAAAATATTAAAAAAAATTTATAATTTAATAATAGAACAGATTCTAAACATTTTTATTTCATTTTAAATAAGTGAGGAAAGAATATTTGTTAAAATAAAAGGAGAATAACATTTGGGGAAAAAAAAAAGATATCAATGTTATGCTGTTGAATTATTGTTATCCTCGAAACAAAAATTTGTTTTATTTATTTAATATTTCGTTTGTAATCGTTTTATTATATAGTAAATATCAAGTCAAGAAAATGATTTGTTGTAACAAGATCAATGAATTTTAATTCAGCTGTGATTTTAAAAGTAAATAATAATCGATGTATATGAATTCTGATTCTGAAAAAAAAATTGATTTATTTCAAATTTTTCTTAAAACTTTCATGTTCTTATTAAATTTTAATTACTGTAGTTTCTTATTTAAAATATTTACATTTGATAATTTTATGCGAGATATAAGATAAAAAATTTAATTCTTTCTTTTTATTTTTTTTTTATCAGTTTAAATGAAGTAACTAGCAAGTAAAAAAATATATATTTACGAATATCCTTCATTATATAGAATATAAATACACGGATTTCGGAATTTTATTATTATTATTTTTTTTTCCATTTAATTGGTTTTGGTTATTTTACCACTCACAAAAATTAAACCATATGCAAATTATCATGACTTTTTATGGATGTGAACAGGATAAAAGTGAATGTTTGAATATTATCATAGCTGTTTTTATATATTCATATTTTAATCATAAATAATATTTTTTATCCTGCTAAAGTCCATTATCATTTTCTCTAACGTATAACTCGCACGCATATATATACATATCTTTATTACTAGTATTCACTGAAATAGCGTGTTCTATTTCGCAGACAGATGGACTAGCTATTCCATTGGCACACTCCTACGCAATTGATGTTGATGTCTATTTCACATCGTGGAGTAAAATTGAATTTCGCCTTCATCATCATCAGCATCATCACTTAAATTTAATATAATCCTCCATTTTGTGAACAACATCCTTCTTCATTTTCCGTGCAAATTACTTCAAAACTGCTCCAAGATTTTTTTTTTTTTTTTTTTTTTTTCCAATTTTCCTTTGCATTGTATTGGTGTCCAAATATGGCGCCTGTAGTAAAACCTGCTTTTCGCGTCCGTGCTTTCCCATTGGTCATGACGTAACAGTAGTCGGGACGATGACGTAATCGAGCTACCGCTCTCTGAGCGATCTGACAGCTGAGCAGTTCATTTAAAAGAGTTAGTTTTGTTGTGGCTAACCATCGTTTGGACAGATGGTCGCTGAGCTTCAAAAGGAATATCGTTTTTTAGCCGCCTCATTTTCATGTGTTGGTGTGTGTTCCGAATATTTTTTCCACGTGTTTGATCCGCCGCTCCGCAGTTGTTTAATTTAGTGTCTTGCGATCGGATGCACAATGCTGGAAAAGAAGTTGTTAAAGCCTCAGAGAGGTATGTTATTTAATCGTTTTATGGTAAATTTCATTGAAATCAGATTAAAAAAATATCAGATGATTTTATGGTAATGTGATTATTGAGTTTTAATCAGGTTTTAAAAGTTTCTGAAAGTATTCAATGTAATATCCGTTAGATACAGTTTTTAAAATTTTTTTTTACATTTTATTATATGTAAAAGGATGATTTAAAAAAAAAATATTAGTGGATCATTTTATGATAATGTGATTATTAAGTTTTAATCAGGTTTCAAAGTTTCTAAAAGTATTGAATGTGTTAATATCAGTTAGAACCAATTTATTTATTTATTATTATTTTTTTTTACATTTTATCATATGTAAACAGATGATTTTTTAATATAAGTAGATCATTTTATGATAATGTGATTATTGAGTTTTAATTAAGTTTCTGAAAGTATTCAATGTAATATCCGTTAGAAACAATTTAAAATTTTTTTTTTTTTTACATTTTAGCATGTGTAAAAGAACGGCATTTTTACATTTTTAAAAAAAAAAAATTATCAGTGGATCATTTTATGATAATGTGATTATTGAGTTTTAATTAAGTTTCTGAAAATTTTAAATGTAATATCCGTTGGAAACAATTGAAATTTTTTTTTTACACTTTATCATATATAAAAGAATGATTTTTTAAAAAAATATCAGTGAATCAGTTTTTGATAATGTGTTTATTGTGTTTTAATCAGATTTTAAAGTTTTTGTAATTATTAAATGTAATATCCGTTGAAAGCAATTTAAAAAAAATGTATTTTTTCATAAAATAAATTGTGTTTTACAGTAATGGATTTTTATTCTAAAATACTAATTTTTTAATGGGAAGCGTACAAAGTGTATCATAATTGGTTTTTGTATTTTTAATTGATAAAAATTCCTATTTATCTTAAGCGTTGTATTATTTTTAATAATCTCTTTATTAACTCATTTTTGTAATAAAACAAGGAAAACATAAATGTAATGCAAATTAAATGGTACAAAAGTAATTATGAAATTTTTTTAATGATTCTAATGTTACTTGAAGCATGGCGTATTAATAAAGTTTAGATCATTTAATAGATTCATAATTAATATTTTTAACATTATAACCAATTATTAATTTATTTCATTTTTTAATAACACTAATTACTCGTGGTATTTATTTTATTTATCCCCTCTTTTCAATGATCTCCGAGTGTTTTAGATATATAATCATAATAATACACTTTTATTAAAGGATAGACTTCAATGTTATTTTGTTATAATGTATTTTTCTTTTGTTTTTGATTCCTAACTAATAGTTTTAACATTATAAGAAATCATTAATTTATTTCATTTTATAATAACACTAATTACTCGTGGGATTTATTTTATTCGTTCTCTCTTTTTAATGATCTCCGCGTGTTATTGATATATAATCGTATAATGCATTTTTATTAAAGGATAAACTTAAATGTTATCTTCATGTTGTAATGTATTAATTTTTAATGTGGTAATGTGGTAATTTTTGTAAACATTAATCCGAAAATTATTAGTATCAACTTTAAAAAAAGAGAGTATATGAATTCTTCAGTTCAGAAAAGTAAATGTTTTTTTTTTTTTTTTTTAAAGTAAAATAATTTTTCATTAAATAATTTTAAATAATAATAGTATTTTTAACAATAATAATTTTAAATAATATCTATAAATAATTTGTATTGATTTTTAGTTTTTCAATATAAATAAAAAATAATTAATTTGCATATCGTTCAATCATAAAAAAATTATAAAGTTATTATTATTAATAAAAACGTGTTATTTTCAGTACAATAAAATTAATGGTATAATATGATTTTGCTCCAGAAAAATTGTTATTCTACACCTATTGAAATGAGAAATTAATTTGAAAGAAAATAGTTAATTAGAAAAGTTAGAAAATCTATTAATGATGGTAGTAAACTGTAGTAAATTAAATTAAATTTCATTATATATAAAATAACATCTTTGGGAAATGATTATGATGATAATTGCGTGATAAAATTAAGATTATGAGACCTAACAATTAGCTTATATTTCCTGTTGAAAAAATTACCTATTTAAAATCAATTTGATGTAGGGAATTTTGAGCTAAATTTATCAGATCGACTTCTTTACAACCAGATCGTTTCATGAATTTCTGTTTCTATATATAGGCGTGTGTATGTGTAACTAATGCGTATCAAAACTTGCAGTAAATTAATTCTTTAAGGTTATTTGAATAAATTAAATTTGTACAAAATTTCAATTCTTTATGTATAATTTTTTGTTTAACTCATCAGTTGAAAATTAGTACTTGATTTCCGGAGTTACATAAAATCAAAATCGCTCTTCATTTTACATAAGTATTTTCTCCATTTTCAAATCTGAGAACCGTTAAAGATACTTAACGTGCCGAATGTTTAAATATTTACACACATATCTTTTTTCACTTCAAGATCAAAAAGAGCACAGCAGAAGATAACGATAACGAACTTCAGCTTTTGAAATAGTAGCTCATCTTCGGCTTTCAAAAGCAGCAGTCACGCCGGTTTGATTTTGTGAAGAATCATTCGACTGAAAGTTAGCCGCTCAAATTCGTCAACCAGGCGGAAAAGAGTGATCCTTAAAGGAACATTACTGAATGAAAAAGATTTAAGCTTTTAGAAAGGAACATTTTCGTGTCTGTCTTTTTTTTTTCTTTTTTTAAATTCTGTAACTGCTCTTTCAGAAAAGAAAGTAGAAATTTATCCTGGAGCCATTGTTAATCGTCACTGCTCATCCTTGCAAATAATATGCTATAACTTTTCCTTGAAGAACTGTGTGTTATTGTGCTGTGCTTTTTATTTTATTTTATTTTGAACGTTTCAGTTATTGCTGTTTGCGTTATACTTCCTGTTGAAAAATTATTTTTTTAGAAAAAAATTTGATGTAGGAATTTTGATTTAAATTTATCATTCTTTTGTCCTTCTTTACAATTGGATCTTTTAATGAATTCTGGTTGCAATGGTTAGTGAAATTGATTAAATGTTGTTTAACCTTGAAAGTTGGAAGAAAGTGACCTTCAACTAGAAAGTCTAACATTTGTTTTCCTACTTACTATTATTCTGTTTTATTTATTAAAATTTTTAAAATAATTAACAAGGAAAGTCTATGGTGATGTGACTAATACCTAATGGTAATGATAATTCTCAAATTATTTAACTCAATTGTTAAAGATAAATAATAATACAGATAATTTAGTTTCACACACACTTTTAAGTTTGGTTTGTCTGTCATTTTTTGCATATTTTAGGCTAATTAGGCTAGTATTCGAACATGAAACCTGCGGTACCAAAGGCCAGAGCGCTAGCAAATTGGCCTTCAGGCTGCAACACTTTTTAAAATATTTATATGTATGAATTTCAATTTACAAGTCTACGAAGTTTTTTCTTTTTAACACCATTGTTGATGTAAAGCTTAATTGAAAACCTTTGAATTACTTTTATAATATAGTCAGTGATTCTTACACTTTGGTAATCATTATTTGCATTTTATAAATATAGTTTTGAGATAAATGCTATTAAAAATAGGCAAGCTATATAATCTAAATGAAAGCATAAATTTTTAATTTAACTGTTGGTTTAATGTACTAATATTAAATTAGTTATGTATTTTATTTCTATGTTTATGCAAGAAAGAGCCATTATAGTTATAACATGACGATAAAGTCATTGTAGTTATAACATTATGGTTTTTACTTCTATTCGGTATAATTAAATATGTTTCTGAAGTTTAAATTTAATAAAAATTACGTTTTTAATTACGTTATAAGTATGAAAATATTTATGAAATATTAATCTTTAATAAATCTGCATTTTTAAATAAACTTCATTGATTTATATAAGTTTTATAATAGGAAACAAATGAAAAAAATATAATTGAACTTTATAATTTTTTTTTCTCCTTTATCTGATAAATTTTTATAATGTAAATTCTAAATTAAATGATAGCATTCTTGTTTAAAAGCAATGTTTATAAGCAGAACATCTGCTTAGAAGTGTTTAATATTTCAAAACGTGATGGAAGTGCCTCTGCTCATTTAAATAATTTGTTGCAATCGTGTGCATTCATATCAGAAGCATTCATCGCTCTCTCTCTGTGGTTTTGACTATTAAAAATATTTTCGTGCTTCTTAAAATTACTACTCTTCTGTTATGACCGCGCATGAGTATGATCACGTCCACGTAAATCAGGAGAATAATGAAAAAATTTAGATTTTTATCTAAACGACTTCAAACACCCAATTTGATCTCCAGTTTATCAACATCGTGAATTGACTGCTGAATAAAAAGTAGCCAAAGAAGTTCAAACCATTTTATAAAATTCACTTTGATTGATATTCGAATGCTTTACAGTAGGAAAAATGTCTGCGAATTTTTATGTAACACATTTCAACACGTTGCCAAAGCTTCCGTGCTTTATTTATCGCTTAGGTTTTCTTAGAAGGTCTTATCTTCTTACAATGAGCGTAGTGTACGAACATTTCCTTGTTTGTACAAGTCTTCTTTTTTAAGGTAGTCTTTAAATAGTTAGTGCGCTAAAAATATAGTATTTACTGGTAAATATCGTGCTTTTTACCTATAAAATTATGGGTATTGTTTTGCCGTAGCTAGGTTTTTAGTGTACTTGATCATTTTCGTGTGCTTGACTACTTCCAATTTTATTTCTTAAATTTAATTCTAGAGTTTTTATACGTAATATTTATTTAAATTCCTTCCGTACTTTATTTATCGCTTGGGTTTTCTTAGAAGGTCTTATCTTCTTACAATTTATTCAAAAAAAAAATAATAATAAATAAATAAATAAATGAAAAATGAGATTTTTCAAGAAAAGAAAATCATTTGGAATTCTGTAGTTTTCAATTTTCAAGATGGCGCTTATTTACTAAAATAATTATATTAATTATTTTTAATAATTACTAAATTAATTAATTAAATTATTAATTACAAAATTAATTAATCAAATTATTAATTACAAAATTAATTAATTAAATTATTAATTACTAAATTAATTAGTTGATAATTATATAATTAAATAATGCAAAACTATTCTAAAAAAACGTTTGGTGAAAAAAAAAAAGAGAATTTTATTTCAAAGTGAAAAAAATGAGAATTTTCAAGAAAAGAAAATCGTTTGGTGTTCTATAGTTTTTTATTTTTAAAATGGCTGCTATGCGTTTTGTTTTTACATTAAATTCAAAATTTTTATAGATAACCTGTATATCGAACCTAGCTGATTATAATTTTTATATTTTTATTATTTTATATCTAATTTAAAAAAAAAAATATCTCTTTTTGTGCCGAATGATCTGATACTTGTGTCAAGGGAATTTGAGTGATGAAAATTTTAAATTTTGTTTTTGTAAGTATAAATTACAGCTATCAAAATTTTTTTATATTTATAAACAGTATTAAAATATGACTTTAAAAACTGAAAGCAAGGAAAATTTCATGTGTTCAGTTACAATACAATACTAATTAACTTATTAAATAATGCAAAATTATTCTAAAAAAAAACGTCTGGTGAAAGAAAAACAAATTTCATTTCAAAGTGAGAAATGAGAATTTTCAAGAAAAGAAAATCGTTTGGTGTTCTATAGTTTTTATTTTTTAAAATGGCTGCTATGCGTTTTGTTTTTTATATTTTATATTATATTATATAGTGTTATATTAGTTTAACAAGCAATACTAATTAACTTAGTCTAGTAACCTGTTGTTTGAAAATAATCTACTTAATTGAATATTATTTTAATTACCCATTAAAAAAGAATAAATTATTGATATTAATATATTGTAAGATTTAAAATGTTTTGTAAAGAATTAAAATTATAATTTTATGCTTTTTTTTACAAAAAATAATTTATATCACTAAACATTTTTAAAACTTTATTCATTGAAATATCATTGTTTCTTTTAAAAATTAACTTTCTGTATTTTTCTTTCAAAATGTTTATTATGCAAATTATTTTATTTAAATTCAATGTAATTAGTATTAAATAATATATTTTCTTATGATTTTTCCAAGCAATTACAATCAATGATTTCCATTTTGCTCCAAGTTTTGTTTCTCCTTTTTTTATATGCTTAAAAATGTATGACTCATACATAGAAAAGCAAATTTTCACAATTTACGTGTTCAAAAAAATAAATAAAATCAGATTTTTTGCCTTGTATTTCTAATTAATTGATCAAGTGCTTTTTAAAATGTTTTGAAATTTCAATTTCCTTTTTATTGTCGGCTACAACAAAGGCCATTGAAGCTGCTTTTGCTTTTGCATTTGTACCCATTATGTCAAAACATCGTATAGATCATATTTTACAACAACTGATCGTTATCATATTAACATATAAAGGTAAACAATTAATGCGCCATCACTTCTATCCTCCATTCTCTAAACTGGAGTATCCATTCTATATTGTTTGTCCATTGCTCCAAAATAGCACGTAAATCTGACTTATGACATATGGATTAAAGCCATCCCATTGAAAAGAACAATGATCTTTTAATTTAGCGTGCAGGAAAGTCAACAGGATTAAATTGTTTGCCTACATCGTTATGTGTGGTGCTTTATACTTGGTGCTTGCTGTCAATTGCTACTAATATGTGGCTATGAAGTTAATATACTATTAAATGCATGTCCTCATTTTTTTTTATTTGTGTGGTAATCCAACAACAAGGAAGATATTGTTTGGGATTTATGAAGCCAGTATTGTTCATTAATAAACATGAGGAATTATTTATATGAAAGCATTTGTTTAGAAATATATATAAATTATTTATGCTTTAAAAAGGGATTTTATTTCGCTTTAAATATAGATTTTAATTATTTGGAATTTAATAACAGAAAGGGCATTTTAACTAGATTTCCAACGGCCGTAA
>BPLR01015337.1:0-31653 GCA_021605095.1 Caerostris extrusa
TTTTAATTAGAGCAGCATAATATAATTGAATGACGCCCTATCTAGATTACATTGAGATACTTTCGCGTCACTTTCAAAACACGCACAAGGTGTTAATCAAACAAGTTCAATTGAAAGTGTTAGCGAAGCGCTAATTTGCGAAGTATTAGAATTTCCCAAATAACACACGAAGTACAATAATTTCGGAGAACAGTTCTGAACAATAAATCATGCCCCTCTACAACTCAGATATCAATAATTATTTCGCTTAGTAATTATTTGCCTTATCAATCACAGTATGGTCAGTGAGAATGTCTTTGCAGGTGAAACAGATTTGATTCGAAGGAGAAATGTTCTAGAATAATTTAGAATAATAAATTAACTTGTTTTCTTATTTGTAAACGTTTGTTATTATGTGTATGAACGAAATCTTGAGTTGGAATGAAGTTTTTGATTTCGCAAATCTGGGAATATGAGCAAATATTTATCTGCTAATTTTAATATTATCTGGTGGAAATCCATGAAAAAATTATAGTTATAATAAATATTAATTTGTCATATGATCACAACTAGTGGGAGAAATTCACTTTCATTGATGGCCGAAGTGACTAGCGCTCTGGCGCTTGGTGCCACGTTTCGGGTTCGAGCGCCCAGCGATGCCATGGATGTTTGTAGTGGCTCCGGAATCCACTTTAAACCGTATGTTCTGGTCTAATATGGCTGTTGAGCGTCAGGAGTAGAGCTGACAACCCTACTACGTAAAAAGAAAAAACAACATGTCACGTTTTCGAATCCGCTAGTTGCCCGAAGGCCTTGCTGTCGGTGCCATTAAAGAAAAAGAAATTGGAACCTTAAAAATAATATCACGATTTTCTAAAAGAAACTCGTCGTTTACATTTTTTTGTTGTGTAATTAATAAACTTTTTAAATAGTAGGTAGATCATGAGCCGGACTGATGGAAGAGTGACTAATTGCCTGGCGCTTGGTACCACAGGCTTTCAGGTTCTGAATCTGATGATCCATGGAGGGCTGTAGTGGTTCGGAATCCCGGAACAGTAAGGTCCCGGTCTAATAGGGCTGTTGGTAGCAGGGCTGAGACAACCCTTCCCCGTAAAAGAAAGCAACATCTCACGTTTTCGAAATCTGCCATCTCTTGGCCTCTCATGAGGCTGTTGCATAATGAAAAAGAAGAATAGTAGCAGTCGAAAATAAATATAGGACGCAATATTTATTCTCAAAAATAGATTAAATTAAACAATAAAATTAAAAATATTGTTCCAAATTTTTATTTTTGAGTGTTCAGGAAGTTTTCATCTTCATGAATATCATTTTTAACTGCAATAAACTTTCCGAAAGGAAGTACTTTTGACAGACAAAATTGTACACGATCTTTCTTATTCTTTTATGAAAGAAATGGTTTGATGGAGTTTGAAACTCGTTGTATGGATTTTCCTGTTTCGAAATTCGAAATAATGTAGATTTTGCAATTTTAATAGCATGAAGTGCTGATCTTATGTTGTCTCTTTTGCTAAGAGGAATACTATATGTCTAAATTTTCCAAGTTTTTCTCCATAATCTTTGCATCTACATTTATAGTTTTGATTTTTCAAAGAATCATTATTATCATAAGATTCACCTTGACAATTATTTGCTGGATCATTTTTAAAATTCTTGTTATTGTCATTCTGTTGCTTAAGTTGCTAAGCAGCTAACGTAACTGCAACTTTGTGCAACGTTTTATTTAATGCATCAAGAACAGGACAATCGCAACTCTATCTTTGCTTGAAAACTCTCTTTTTCCTCTTACTTTTTACAATGGGTTGATATTCAACAGAAATAAAACAATTGATTTCGAACAGCTGATGAAATTAGAAAAAAAGTAATTATGAAATGTCATAGTTGGGTTAACTTAAAATTGAAATCTGTGTCAAAACAAATGGCAGATGTCATGAAATGTTGATTTTGATTATTGTTGTTACCTAGGGCTTTATTAGAACTTAGTCCATACAAATTTGGTCACTTACAGTAGAAACAAAAAGATCATGCAAACAAATCAAAATTACAAAGGGAAAATATCAGACATTCTTACAGAAAATGACCAAAACACTTTAAAAACAAGTTAAATGTTCTAAGGATAAAAAATTTTTAAATTTTTTTTTTTTTCTTTTTTAATGCAGCTGACAAACACTTAGACAGCTGTCTTGGATGCCAAAGGCAAGCGCTGCACAGACGTTACTCACTTAGCATTACCCAGGGGGCGCGTGTAACTTGAAGATAAGCAACGGACGCGGGTGACAATGCCCCTGTAACGCTCTACGATCCCTATTAGGACCGGGACCTAAGGTTTAAAAGTGGATTCCGAACCACTACAAACATCCATGGCACCACAGGGACTCGAACCCGAAACCTGTGGTGCCGAGCTCAAAGCCTAGCCACTCGACCATTCAGGCCAAAATTTTAAAAAGCTAGAATCACCATAAAAAGTCCGTGTGATCAGGACATGTTTTCTCTGGACCTCCTGTAGGGTATTCAAATTACCGGTCTGTTGTAAGTTAAAGTCCAGCACCGAGCCCACAAGTAGACGGGCCTTGTTCCTTTTCTCTATCTTAGATAAAACACATACACTCAAGAGCCAAAACATTATGACCACCTGTCAATAACGAGTTGGCCCACCTTTGGCGCGCAACACAGCTTCAACCCGCTTTCGCATGGATTAATACCACCACTTAATACCAGTTAAATACCACTTCCACCTGATCACGTGTCTTCCACGTCATCCAGGCGAGTTCACTGCAAAATGTAGGGGTGGTCATAATGTGTTTTGAGTGTATATCCAGAGTTCACGATCCCTATTTTTGGCCAGATGGTCGGTCAGGAGACGTGTCCAGTTCGTAATCTAAAATTTGTCATAGTCTTTTTTGCGAGTTTTTCCACTCAATTTTTTTCCAGTCGTCGCCGATTGTCTCCTAGACTTTTGCTTTGTTAGATAATAATACACTAATTTACGATGACTACATTTTCTCCCGTACAGTTCTCCTAAAAGAGTCGAGAGGGACAGCACACTGTCCAGGAACTTCTACTGTTCCTTTTTTACCAGAAGATCTGCCCTTTCGTTTCCATCCATTCCAACATGTGATGGTATCCGCTGGAAAATGATGTATTTACCATTTTCATTAGGAACTTGATATTTTATATTATTGTGTTTATTTCTGTGATATTTGCCTCTAGGATACCCAGAGCATCAACATCTCTCTCTACACAAATCTTTTTAATTTCTTGAAAATTAGTGCCAGACAGGCCACCAGCATTCCACCATAGTATATTCATTTAAAGTTCGGATGACGCACAGTCATTTTCCGGAGACAGTAGCTATGGACTCTAATCCTCATTTAGCATCACCCATGAGGCAAAAGGGGTTGTCACGGACGCGAGTAACATTACTACCTGATTTTGATTGTAGGTTTTACAATTTTGCACAACAACATAACTTACAACTACATTCGCCAGTAATTCCCGTTTAAATATTCACTTACGGCCATTGTTATAGAACAAATAGAATTGTTCTTATTAAAATATATCTTACAATTCTCTCTTATTTAAATATATCATACAAATTTTTCTATTTATCATCGAAAGAGCGGCCTGGTGGCCAATTGGCTAGCGCTCTGTCTTTGGTACCACAGGCTTCAGATTTGAATCCTGGCGGGGGGCATGGATGTTTGTCAGTGGGTCGGAATCCACGTTAAATGGAAGCTCCCTGTCTAATTAGCCTAAAGTTTTTGCACAAAATAACCGTAGAGTGACAAACCAAACCACCGAATAGAGATTAATTTCTGATATTTTGATTTTACCTAAACCAAAGCTACATATTTTGATTTTGTACAAATCATTTAAATCTCAGCTTGAAATGAAATAATAATGTTCCGACAGATATTTGAAGGATTTTTTAGTCGTAATAAAGTAGATGCTTTGAATTTCTAATTATTTCTTTGACTTTATTCGAGTCTACAAATGAAGAAAAGTTTTATTTACTTAGCATCAATGTATATTCTAGTGAAAGATGAATCGAAATTTCATTTTCAACGTTGGCAACAATGGACAATGTTTTGAAGTAGAGTGTGTTGACCACTTCTCGATACACCTGAATCCAAAATGGCGTAACTAATTAAATTATTGCAATGAACAATCTTTAACCCATTTATTTAAGATGGGTTGTCAATTGAAATTTCATTAAAATTTCACAAAATCATTCCATAAATTTTTAACGTAATATATATATAGTTTTGTATGATACTGGACTGATTGATCAAATATTCGCATTGAATATTAAGTAACATTGACCGTGTGTATAACGTGTTGAAAAATGTTAAGGTATGTAAATTTAAATTTTATTATTTTTAAAAATAGTATCAATTAATATTTTTTATTATCAATTTATAGAAATTTGTATTTATAATTCTTTTAAAAAATAAATTTAATTGTAGAATTAAAATATAAATTATTTTCGTAGAAAGAACAGTTTGAAAATCTCTTTTGTTTAAATGTAATAAATAGTTTATTAATGGAATTATAATTTGTAAAAAGGCAAATATTACCAATTATCAATTTTGTTTATTATTAATTTTGAATAAAATGACATCGGATCACCTAAGAGTTAATCCAAGTTTTAGTTGTTAAAATTATCATTTTCTAAATATTTTTTCCCTGAATATAGAAAATAATTTGTTATTTATATTTATAAATACACACACATACAAACACAACATATATGTATGTATGTGTGTGTGTAAAAAGCATGCATGAAAATTTGTTAAATATTTCATATTTTTACCGATTTTGATATTTTCACTTCAAGTATGGATAGAACTGCCAATTTTGACGGTCTATCTATTATATATTCTTCTTTAATGGCACAGGGGCCTGTTGGCCGGGTGGCTAGCTGGCCACGGTACCAAGGTTTTCGTGTTGGGCGGTGCCATGGGTGTTTTTAGTGGTTCGGAATCCACGTTAAACTATAGGTGTCTAGCCTGTGTATAAGATGATTCAAACCAAATCTTTAATGGCACAATAGCCCCATAGTTGCCTGTTCTGTCTCGAAATCTGTCTACAAAAGAAAAACATCTCCTGTCTTTAGACAGATTTCGAGACAACGACGAGGTAGGGTTGTCAGACCTACGCTCAACAGTCTATTAGACCGGAACTTTAGGTTTAAGATTGATTCTAGGCCATTGCAAACATCCACGGCATCGTTGGGCCTCGCACCCGAAACCTGTCATGCCCGAGCACCTGAGAGGGTAATCACTCGTAATCGTGCTCCCTATTACACATTACTTTTAATAATAAATTATTTAAAATAGTGATAGAAAAAGCTGTCAATTTCCGTCAACAATTTTAGCCATCAATGCTAATAAGATGAATTAACGTTTGGGGTTTTGTTGAACGTACTAAATTTCAAAGACTTGAGAACAAAACTCTCGGAATGTTAATTTTTTAATGTGTGATTCCAAGTTTAAAACAATTTGTTCACAAAATTTCATATTCTATACAACAAACCACATTACCCGTTTTAAATATCCTACAAAATTAGAATATATTTATAGCAAAAGACACTGTTCTAAATATTTTAAATTAATTCTCTAATGCCTAGATGGAAAAAAAGTTCGCTTTTCTTAATTTGACCTTTGCTCATTCTGGGACTGATTTCATCCTTACATTTTCTGAAATTTTTGATATTTTCATTTTATAATTTTATTAAATAAATAATTCTCTTTAAAAAAAAAGGCTATTTATTTATCTATTTTGCTTATTAACTCAAAGGGGTGAGACCACCGCGTTCAACATTTTTACAAAGATAAGCCAGTGGCCGCGGCGTAACAATGCCCCTTAACGCTTTACAAT
Source organism: Caerostris extrusa (assembly GCA_021605095.1). Taxonomy (NCBI): domain Eukaryota; kingdom Metazoa; phylum Arthropoda; class Arachnida; order Araneae; family Araneidae; genus Caerostris; species Caerostris extrusa. The sequence goes on from BPLR01015337.1 coordinate 5,878, forward strand.
AACACAATGCTAATATGAATTAACGGTTAATTTTAACAGCTAAATTCGAAGCACGGTTTTTTTAACATCCATGGCAAGTTATTTGACATACTATAAAACAAACCACATTATTTTTATTAAGATTAATAATTTATTGGGTGACCTTCCAAGATAAATGTTACATTTTTGTCTTATATTTTCTGTATCCAGCAATTGCATTAATTTTTTTCCTACAAAAAATTAAATTTTCTAATATAATATTACCATCTGGCGTCGAGGTCGAGTATCACTGCTAAAAGAAACTGTTAATTCTTCTTTTCGTCAACTGAAAACACAGCTGATTCTCGTTGGCGTGTAATTAAAATAACAGTTACGTTAATTTTTGCACAAACCCAATTTGAAAGTCGAGTGTTTTGGAATAATAATATATTTCATATAACTCAATATTAATTGAAATGGCGAACCAATGAAATTAAAAGAAGTGCATTGTATATGAAATTTGTAATGTGTTTGTTATTAGCATATAAACTTAAGCTCTGGTCTTCGTTAAGGCGAAATAAAAGAATTGTGCCCAACTCGTGTCTCAGTGGCAACGCGCGCCACTGGTGAGCATGATTGAGGTTCAATCCGCTGGAGGTTTTGTTGTAGAAATTGTTTCAAAAAACGAAGAGACTCGCGGCGTCTGGGATATTCAGCATCTTGCATCAGGAGTCGGACTACCTGGTTGGAGGTTTCTGAATTTACTCCCCTACGACACATCTTAGGTGGGGTAGAGGATGGACATCAGGTTTGGTTGACTTCAGTGGTTTCTCAGTAGTTTCCTCTAAAAGTCCTCCCGGAAGACTTCTTCCACGCCACGGAGCCAAGCCAGACTTCCACCTACGGGTGCCCCATCACTGCCCCATCCCCTTTCCCTCTTTCCATGAGACCCTACGGTTCTTGGACTTCTTGGTCCAGATGTTGTTGTCTACCAAGTGGGATGAGAAACAAAAACAATGCATTATTAATAATTTTAAAGTCGATTCTTCCAAAAACTTCAATATAATTGTATACGTTTAAATGCTTTGTTTCAATTGGTCTACATATAATAGAAGTACAGTCCAGAATTCTTTAAGAAAGGTATTGTTTATATGCATATAAAAGTATAGTACAAAATATAAAGCAATTTATTTTTAAAACACCTCCAGGATATGGGGACCTGATGGTCAATTGGCTAGCGCCCTGGCTTTTGGTACCACAGGCTTCAGTTTTCGGGTCCTGGCGTGGCATGGATGTTTGTTAGTAGTTCGGAATTCACCTTAAACTGTAGGTCCCGGTCTAATTAGCCCAGGGGTGGCCAACCGCGGCCAGCCTTGAACATTTTGCGGCCCGTGAGATTTATCACACTTTTACAAAATATATTTATTTTATAATGGCTAAAATAGTGAAAAACAATGTATTAAATACATTATTTGTGCATCCATATAATTCAAAAATTAACTTGTCATAAAAATTCTAAAATTGGACATTCAAAAATTAACTGTCGAAATAATGAGAAAAATTAACTTTGATGTTAAAATAATATTCTTGCGAATATATGACAGATATTGCCTGTTTTATTTATGAGTTTTACAGTTATGAGTTCGCAGAATAATTGAACTATATTCTGCGAACTCATGATGCGCGCGCATCTTGGAACATCTAATATAATAGGCTCTGTTTCATTTTTGATAAATCTGATACAAAATTTGTTAGCGCTTTTGTGTCAGATTCAACTTCCAGCTATGAATCATTTTTTTCTGACAATGAAATTGGTCAAAAAAAAAAAAAAAAAAAAAAAAAAAGCTCAAACATAACTGACGCTAACCTGCAACAGCAATTACGATGTGCAAATACCCACATTGAGATGGATTTGTAAAAAACTATGTGAAAGAGTAGAGAAGAAAATATCGCACTAGTAAAATAAATATTTTTTAATGATTGCATCTTTTTTATTTAGTTTTTGTGTTTCATTTTTTTAGTGTTACATATTTCTTTATATGCGTTTAATATCATTATTACTATATTATCTATGTTTGCATGTAAGAATATTAGTAAACACACTCATAATAACTCATTTTGTTTCAATTTTCACTCAAAAAATGTCTTTAGTGGGTCTAAATTTAATATGGGGATATATAATTTTATATGAGACTCGCAAAGATCATTTGGGTTGGCCAACTTTAAATCAGCCCATCGTATGTACAAATGACCATAGAGCGATAAAGCAAACTAGAATATGATATATCTACTCTTACAAGTTTATTTGCATCTTGAAACATGAAAAGGCTCTTTAAATTATTTAAATCTATAAAATTTAATACATTTTTGATAAGCCCATTTTTATTTCCTTCTTGCAAATGGTTTTCTAATTCTTAAATAAGATAATGTTTCAAAACATCTTACAATGCATATTTTAATAATAAGGTAATATATATTTTTAATTATGTTATTAATTCTAAAAATGTAAAGCATATGTCATAATACAATTCTTTTGTTCTATTCTATCATTTTTCACAACAAATAACTTTATATTAGATAATTTCTATATAATTTAATAGATATTTTCTCAATAGCAAGAAATTGTTTTATTTTTTAAAAGATCCTTTAAATTATATAAGTTTTTTTTTGTAGTATGTGTTTTGAAAAAAAAATGCGAAATAAATTATGGTAAAAATTTAATCAGCTTTCCCTTACTTGTCATAATTAAGGCCTTATTTAAAAAGGCAAAATTTTTTTTTTTCCTTGTTACCATTTTCTTAAAAATAATGAATTTAAAAACGCAAAATAATCTTTTGAAGGAAATAAAATCTTTTAAAGATTTTCTGAAGACGTAAAAAATATTTAAAAAAAAATTCTTTTTCCTGCTTTCAAATAAATTAATCCTTAAAAAGAATCCACAAATAAAAAACGTAAAGGCAATTCTTTTTGGCTTATACAGTTTTCAATATTTCTTCGCAATGAATAATTCTGGAATATATAAAAACTTTATAATATAACTAAAATCCCAAGAAAACGAACAACAATAATAATAACAAAATTACTTCACATGAAGCAAAATTAAATGTCTCTTTACCCATTATGACAAACAATAAAGCCACCATTTTTTTATCGAATATTATTAGAACACTTGTTTGGTAAGTGTTTTGTAATTTTTGTTTTTCAATTATAAAATTGAAAAACTTTATAATCTTTATAATTATATAAAACTTTATAATGTGACTAAAATCCCAAGAATATAAAAAAATAAAAAAAACATTTCACATGATATAAAAATTGAATGACACTTTATCCATTATGACAAAAAATGAAGCCACCATTTTTGTATCGAATATTATTAGAACGTTTACCAAACGATTATAAAATTGAAGAACAAAAAGCGAAAATTTGAATGATAAATCCATCTACATAATTCAAGTTGATAATTCTGGATTATATATAACTTCATAATCTAACTAAAATCCCAAGAAAAGAAAAAAAAACATTTCAAAAACATTTCAAAAACAAAATTAAAAAAATGAAACAAAATTAAATGACTCTTTACCCATTATGACAAACAATAAAGCCACCATTCTTTATCTAATATTATTAGAACACTTGCCAAACGATTATAAAAGCGAAAATTCGAATGATAAATCTATCCACATAGATAATTGTGGATTATATAGAACTTTATAATCTAACTAAAATCCCAAGAAAACGAACAAAAAACATTTCATATGAAAGAAAATTAAATGACTCTTTACCCATTATGACAAACAATAAAGCCACCATTTTTTATCGAACATTATTAGAACACTTACCAAACGATTATAAAATTGAAAAAAAACAAAAAGGGGGAATTCGAAAGATAAATCTATCCACTTAATCATAGACGATTTTACCCAAATCCTGGCATTAAAACGTCCGCCATTTTTTTTCTTCCAAAAACACAGTGGAATCGAAAAGCCATTTAACGGTTAAGTACTACCCCAAAATTGGATGCTTATGAATATATTTATGCATCTATCGGTGGCCATGCCTTTGTTCGGGCCATAATGACAGAGCGGAAATTGCGCATTGAGATATAAATATATCGGTGGGCCAGATATAAATATTCTTGTCTCAATGATCGCAGGCAGCACGTAAAAATGGAGTTTTTATCGGTTAAAATATGATAAACGGATGGAAATGCTTCTTGTTTAATGGCGCGAAGCAAAATTCGATTACCTTCCGACAGGGTAGGGAAAAAGAAAAAAAATAAAAGAACGACTCGTTCTTCTTTGTTTGTTTTATGAGGGAATTGCTTTGTTTAGAGAACTAGGTACTTTTTCTGATGTCGGTGATTGAATTCGGTAGTTTGCTTGATGACAGAGTTAAAGGGGGAAAGTGGTGGAAATGCGATTCGATATACTACTTGCTACTTTGAGGATTACGTCATCGCGTTATAAAGAAATATTTTTAAGATTGCTAGTTGTGTTTAGGGTTGTTTTTAATGGTAGATTTGAAGTTGTTTACAAGATGGTTTGTTTTATTTTAAAAGCAAGGTGAAAGTTTTAGTCTTTTATCAGTATCAAATTTCGAAAAAAAGTGCATAACAAAATTCCACTTTGGTTAATGACGAATTGTGTGAAAAAGAAGTTTAGTTAATAGAATTCATGGTTTCTTGATTAGTTAATGAAAGCAAAATTCGATTAATTTTAATGGGCATGGAAAAAAAATTAATATTAACATTCAGCTAAGATTGCTAGGTGTATTATAGAATGTATTTAGGTTGTTTTAATGATAGATTTGAATTGTTTACAAGATGGTTTGTTTTTCTTTCATAACAAGATTTTTATTTTTATCATACCCAATTTGAAAAAAAATATATAACAAAATTCCACATTGATTTAAGGAGAATTATGTGAAAAAAAACCAGTATGGTTAATAAAGTTGATTAGTTGATGAAAGCAAAATTAGATTACCCTTAATGGATCTGGGAAAAAATAAACGAGATTTAGAAGTTAATTTTTTATTTAAAAATTTGTTATCGAATGAAATATTTTATGACAGATCTCTTTCCTAGGTTTCCTTTCCAATTATATTTATTTTTAAAAACGCGAAATAGAAGAAAAAACCCTTTTAAATTAGTATTCTTTAATGGAAAAAAATTAAATCTTTTAAAATTAGTGAAATTACTAATTAACATAATAAAAAATTCTTGTTTTATTTCAGAAACAGTACACATAAATAAAATTTTTAAGTAATATGTTCTCAAGTGAAATGACGATGTTGAAAATTATTGAGCTCATCTCAGATGGTGGCAAACATAAAAGAATGAAAACATTGGCAATGCTCAGAGGTTAAAGGGAATCTGTGAGAATTGAAAAAGTCTAAAAATTCAAAATTGAATTTAGGAAGGAGGTTAGAGCAGAATATTCCTAGGTCTTTTAAAATTAGAGTGTTGTTCATAGTGTTCGATCTCTTGGATGGCCAGACGTTGGTGGTTGTCAGTATTATTGAAGAATATTTCTGAAAGCTTTTTGCAGTATTTTTGAGAGGTTTCAGGGAGATAGATCTTTGAATATCAGCGTTTCTCATGAACCCTTGGCATTCATTATTTGTCTAATGGTAATATTTTGTTGAGTTTCCAAGGTTTTTGATATCATGGTTAGTTGCATAGGATCATATCGGGCAAGCATAGGTGAAGAGAGGACGAAGCATAGAGGTGAAAATCAGAAGTTTATTATGTCTAATTATGCTGGAGTTTTTTGCTATAAGGGGATAGTCTTTTAAGGTTCCTTCTGTATTTTTGCTTGACAGAGTTAAAATAAAAATTCCAGTTTAGATGTTTATGAAGATAAATTCCAAGATATTTTGTTTCTGATTTCCAGAAGATAAGTTGGTTTTTTAGGTAGATGGCCGGTTTTTTGCATTTTTGATTCTTGCTGACGATGACTACTTTGGTTTTGTTAATGTTAAGAGCAATTTTCCACTTGTCATACCATTTAGAAAAAGGTCATTTAGGTATTTGTTTAATGCGCAGGCAAGATATTTAGGGTTTTTGTTTCTGTAAAGAATGCCAGCATCATCTGCATAAATTGCTATAATGGTATTCAAGACTACTTTGCTTAAATATTTTATTACATTTTAAATCTTAATTCCTTTTTAATTTTTAATACCTTTTGAAATAATATTTAATCCATCTAACTTATTAAACACTAAATCAACATTAAAAATCTGAAATTTTTTAAATTGATCTCAAATTCTTAAGTGAATCGTTTTCAATAAGAATAAGAAATGCTCTAAGATACAATTTGATTTTCATATCAAATTTTTCATATGAATTCTTGTATCAAATTTCTTAATTATCAATTTCAATTGTCTCCTTAAAAAAAACTTGCAAATTGTTGGAGTTTAGAAAATAAATTTTTCTAGATTATGCATCTATGATAACTATTTTCAAATGTTTAACTCTAAACAGAGGTTTGATGACCGAGTGACCAGCCCTCTGCCGTTGGTGCCGCAGGTTTCGGGTTCGATTCCAGGTGCTAGATTGTATGTGTGGTTGGAATCCACTCTATACCGCAAGTCCTTGTATAATATGATTGTAGAGCGTTGGGCTGAGAACCCTAGCCTGTAAAAATAAAAACATCTCTCATTTCATCATCTGTCAGTAGGCAGACCATGGGTCTGATGCGCAATGATGATGATGAATTCTAAAAAACGGGTTAAATTCTCTCAAAATCTAAATTTCTAATATTAGGGCAAAAATATAGATGGTTATAAAAATTTTTTTTATTGGATTCATCATATATTTCATTTGTGTCAGAATTTTTAATTCAATGTATTTTTGTCAATAATAAACGCAACATTCGATATCAAATCAAATCATCAGTGGTGCAACAGTCCCATGCTGCGCCAAGGGGCCATCTGTCTACTGGCGCATTTCAAGACGAGAGATGTATTCTTTACGGGTATGAATGTCAGTCCTACGCCCAACTCTCTACAGCCATATTAGACAGGGACCTACGGTTTAAAGTGGATTCCGAACCACTATAAACAACCATGGCACCTCCGGGACTCGATCCCTGTGGAACCGAGCGCCAACTCTCTAGTCACTCGTCCATCAGGCCCCTATCAAATTAAATAGAAATAGAAAATAGCTTAAATTTATAATAATTATTCATATATTACTTAGTTTTAATTGATATGCTTTTTGTCATGTGCACATTGACAAATTTCATGATTTTCAAGCAGGAAATTAAAATAAGCTCTTCAAAATGGGTGGCGCTTGGTGGTCAAGTGGCTAGTGCTCTGGCCTTCAGTATCACAGGCTTCAGATTCGAAATCTGACGATGGCATAGATGTTTGTTATTGGTTCGAAATCCTCTTTAAACTGCAGGTCCTTGTTTAACCTGTCCGCAAGATGACCGTAGAGCGACAAAGCAAAAATTCAAAATGGGTATTTTTATTCATAAGTTACTTAATATCAGTTTTATCAAATATTTAACTAATATAAGACATTGTATAGTCTAACCTCTCTGTCATTTTGAAACAACTGCAATGAATCATTATATACTATGTATTATTTAAGCCAGAACATATACAAAAATGAAACATGTCAGTGGGATGAGTTTAACATTTGGGAGTCTTCACGTAATGAATTTGGTCTGTATCTCAGCAGCATTCACTGCAAACGACTTGTGCGCATGGGAGCACTAGAAAACACCTGCTGGAATCTCGCACAGCTGCGCAATTTGTGAAGGATCCCCTTTGCTATTGGCCGTTCCCAATTCCATTTGGCCAAAAACAATCATAAACATCGTTCCATAAGCATACACATGCAGCGGAATCGTCGGAAGGCCTGCTACTCAGAAATGATGGAGAAATTCTTTTCTGCTTTTAAAACTTTTCAATAACCGGGAATAAATGATTTCTAATGGGGAAGAAGGGTAGGGGGTAGGGTTTGGAGAGAAGAAAACTGAACAAACAAAAATGGATATCTTCTCACACACAGGCAGAGAGCTGCAATCGATTTGCGTTTAAATGAAATCTCTTGCTTCTGAATTGGGGGAAGAATTTATACGTATGTGTGTTATTTTTCTTCTTCTTCTTCTGCTACTTCGCTGGGAAAAGATGCATTGTTGTTACCCGTGTGCGCCAGCCATGTTGCTTATAATACATTCAATTCAAACATAATTCCGTTTCATCTTTTAAAAGCGTGGCTAACCTTTTAAATCTATCTCATTTTTCTATCTTTTGTGTGAAATGGGGCTATTTTTTTTTTTTTTTTAGAAACTCGTACCTTTTTTTTGCTGCTTTGAAAATCTCACGCAAAACGAATTTTAGAAACTTGCGAATTTCTTTTTGTTAACAGTTTGAGTATTTTTGAAGAAAACATCTCTTAAAATTTGGAGTTACATGAATTTTATTCATAAAGCTAAACAGTCATGCATGTGCAATATATATTATAATATAAAATTTTTAACTGAAAATGATGCAATATAGTAATTAATTTATCATTTTATATGTAATTAATTTAAATCAATAAAACTGCTTTCATTAATTTACTTTTTCAATTTGCTGATTGCTTTTCGTTATTCTGAAAACTTTTTAAAAATATTTATAGAAAAATAACTTATAAAAATAACATAAAATAAAAAAAATTAAGGATAATATTGAATTTTTCTACGTTTTAGTTTTTTTAATTGTAAATCTGTCTTTGTTAATATTTTTATTTTAATTAATTTCAATTAAGATTTAATTTCCATGAAGATTAATTTAATTTCCATTAAGAATTAACTTAATTTTCAATTAAGAACTCGTCCTCAATATCATCAGTGAAAGTATTTTTTCACCTTTTTGATAATCTTTGATCCTCAAGAATTTTGAGTAACAGTAAGAAAGATCGCTTGATTAAATTGTGTCTCTTTTTTTATATTTCACATTAAACAAGTAGAATCTATAAAAATATATTCTACATTGAAAAAAAAAAATTTGTAACATGAATTCTTTATCCAAGAAGTATCATCATCTCAAAAAATTCTCTTTCATATATTCTCTTTCAAAAATTCTTTTACATTCTCTTTTTCAGTAAAATAGAATTTCGAATATTATGTGTCATTTAATAACCGAGTATGTCTATTTCAAACACAAAATTCATTAAAGCTGAAACGGGCACTATTTAAAAATAATAAAAGCACCGTACAATGTTTTTAGTGAAAATACAATGTTTTAATGTTTATTTTTCTTCTTTTTATTTAAATGCCTTTCATTAGTTATTAACAAAAAAAATTTTTTTAGTGGTATTAAATAAAATTAAGTTATTTTTTCGATATTATTCCAGCATGATTGTTATTTAGTATAAACTATCATTCTGGAGCTAAAGTACTTTTTATTGGAGACTTCACAAAAACTAAAAATAAAAATAAAAAGTTTTAGGAAATGAAAAGTGAAATAAGTATGATTACTTAATAAGTAAAGGAAATAAAATATTTCTGCTCCAAAATATAATTTTTGTTGTATTCCATAATAGTATAATTTAAATAACTTGATTTTTTATAATAGAAAATATTTAAAAATACATATACCATGTGTTACTTTATAAAAATGTAAAATTAAATGCAAATACAAATTTTATTTTAAAATTTTTGACTTATAGCTAGATATTTAAAATTGCATGCCAATATACAGTGGGTAAAAAAAGTATTGGCAATTGCCTTAATTTATTCATATTGACAAATAAATAAAATGTTATGCAATCTTAGCTGTTGTAATTAAATACAAGACATCTTAGATATATAAAAATAATAATAGTTTTATTTTAATTTGCATTTTCTACGATTTTTCTTTTCAAAAACGGAAATTTGCATGTCAAAAAGTATTGGCAAAGTTTTAACTGCTATGCAAATTTTTGTTACATTGAAGTCACGTGTTTCGACTGATAAGAAACTCTACCGGTATAAAGTCTGCAAAACTACTCCAAAAGTGTCTATGCAATATTTTGCGATTACTGCTGTAAAATGACTTCGGAAATCGAAGGAGTTGAACGTTATGTTAAAAACACGGTTATTATGCTCAGAAATGAAGGTTTAACTTACCGTGCTATAGAAGTACACTTCAATATAAGTTTATTTACTGTCAGAAGTGTTGTAAAAGAGTTCAAGGAAACAGGATCAACGGAAAATAAGACTAGAAGTGGACGACCTCGAATATTTTCTACAAGAGAAGAACGTGTCATTATTAACAAGGTTAAGAAAACCCTTAAAATAAGTGCACCCCAGATAACTAGAGATGTTGCGTTCACTTTCGCAAAAGACGTCGAAAAACGTTCAAAAGACGGCAACGAAAAACGGCAAAAAGACGTTCAGCGTACAGACTGTACGGAATGTTTTACACGAGAGAAGTTATTATGGAAGGGCAGCTAGAAAGAAACCATTCATCTCGGAAATAAATAGGAGAAAGGTGTTAGATTTCGCAAAAATCCCACGTTGATTTATCTGAAGAGTTTTGGAACACAGTTATTTTTTCCGACGAATCAAAAAGTTTAACATTTTCGACAGTGATGGACGACGATATGTGTGGAGGAGGCCAAATACTGAATTGAAAAGCAACATTTAACTGCTACTGTAAAACAGGGCGGAGGCAGCGTCTTAGTTTGGGGCTGTATGGCAGCTAATGGAATTGTCAACCTGCATTTTATTGATGGTATTATGACAGCACGTACATACATTGACATTTTGCGCCATAACTTAAAATCAGTGCCCAAAATATTGGCTTGGGAACATTATTTCGTTTTTCAAACAAGACAATGATCCCAAGCATACATCGAATCTCACCCGTGAATGGCTACTCTAACAATGCCCTCGCCAATTAAAAACCCCACCTCAATCGCCTGGCATCAATCCAATTGAAAATTTATGGCACCTGCTGGATTCTAGAAATCAAGAAACATAAAATTTCAAGTAAAAAGACGACCTCAAACGTTTACTTTTACAAGAGTGGCACAAAAATTCCCAAACAATACAACAAAGACCTTAGTTTTCTATGAGAAATGGATTACAAGCTGTTATAGATGCAGAAGGTATGCATACAAAGTACTAAACATATACTGATTTTGTTTTCGCTCATAATTTTGTCAATTTCATAATTTTGCCAATACTTTTTTTATCATGTAAATTTTGATTTTCTCGTAGATTTTGTCTAAAAAAAAAAATATTTAAATGAAAATTTCGTTATATTTGTTTGTCTTTTCTCCTTCTGTAATCGCTATGTTAAAATAAAATTTTAAACATACTTTGTTAGCAAATATGATCATTTATAGGCAATTGCCAATACTTTTTTATCCACTGTATGTCAGTCATATTAGAATTTTAAGAATTGTAAAAGTTTGTACAATTAATCGGAAAACTTTTCTTTTCTTTTATTGCTTGTATTCTCAGTTTAGGTTCTATGAAAGGAATGAACCAGGAAAGGAACATAATTTATTTGATCTCGTTTATAATGCATGTTCAATAAACTGATGATATCCATGCATTGGTTATTGTAAATATTAAAAGAATTTTTCAAAATTTTGCTAGTTCGCGCAACAATTCCGAAAAATGCATGGGCATTTCTTACAGCTGTCAGCAAATTTTTTTCCTTACATAGCTCATTGTAATTATACGAGTCACTATCATGGTGAAAGAAATGTCAAGTGAAAATTATTCATGTTGAAAGGGTTTTATAATCAATAATAGGTATTTTCAGTGCATTGAAAGGTATAATTGTGTATTTTGTGCATTGCACCCAAAGCCCTTTAAGGGTTATTAGCAAATTCTACAGAAATTCTAAAACAGATATTTGGAGTTTACTAGAGTGCTGTTTCTTTATTTACAGTATTTTTACTTTATACTTAAATTATAAAATTACATATCTGCTCAAATAGTTTATTAAAAATTTATTAAAACTACAGAAATATTGTATACAATATAGATTATTTCCACAAAAGTTCTAAATATATATAAATACTTTTTAAAATTTCCTTAAAAATATAGTCACATTTAAGAAATTTAATTACAGACGTACCTCTGTATACATCCATATCGATTGCAGATCATTAGACTTAATTACCAAATCAATTTTTCCCATAAGAACTAAAAAAAATTATTAATCCGTTATTTAAAAAAATCCTATTATTATTAACATATTATACATTGATGCGGTTGTATGCAGTCATTTAAACATTGCTTAATGTTAAAATAAACAAATATAAAAGACATTAGATAAAACGCATACATACAGTAAATAAAAATTTACCAAATATAATTTTCTCTTTTCTGTTTGGTGAAGATCACCAAATTTCTTACGTTTACTAAAAATCTGTCTTTGCTAAATCTTTTCTTCTACAAATAGAACTTTGCTACATTCTTCTCCTCAGTATATTTCTGAAATATGGCCTTATCACTCCAGATAATGCTTTTACGGTTTGTTTGGTCTGCTCTTCAAAAAATTTTAATGTCCATCTGCTTAGTGAAGAAAATCACCAAATTTAGATTTCTGCTTTCTATTTGGTTCGGGAACATCCGATTTCGCGTTTACTAAAAATCTGTCCAAAAAACTTTGCTGCATCCTTCTCTTCAGGAGGCTTTTTGAAATGGGACATTGCGCGGTTATTCCAGATAATGCCTTTACGATTTGTTTGGTTTGCGTTGGTGTGATACTTCTCTTCAAAACTTTTGACGTCTATCTATTTGCCGAAATTTTTGACGCACAGGAGTCGTATTCCAAATAAAAGGTCGTACAAAATCTTTCGCGTCTCTGTAGGACATATATCTAATTCCAAAGGTAGATGTATACCGTGCTACCACTGTATCTGACCTTAATTGGACCGTTTTTGGAAAATTATGGTTAGTTTACATTTAAATTATTTAATTACAAATATTCAAAATTACTTTATTAAAACGAACTTTTAGAATTGCAAAATAATGTGCATATTAGAAATTATTTAACCAGAGTGCTCTAAATCCAAATACTCTTTAAGATTTCATTAAAATCTATCAATATTTGATAAATTTAATAATTTACTTTTTTTCATTTTCATTTATTTAATGTAAACTATAATGAGGGAAATGAGACTTCCTGGAATCCTTACGAGAAATTCAAATATATTGAGAAAACAAATTTTTTTTTTTTTACTAGAGAAACGTTGAGGGGAGGGGAATAACGTTAAAATATTAAGTGCATCAAAGTAATTGACTTATAACATTTCAAATAGCATAAGGTAAGATAATTATTAGAATAGATGAAAAATAGATGTTTCTGATGCATATAGAGTTGGTTTAAAAAAATGATAATAAAAAGCATAACAAATAAAAAGTAGATAGAAATAACAAAAAAATATTTGTTACATTTAATAATATATGTTATAATAAATACCTATGTTACCTCAACGTAAAAAGATAAGTATATTTATCAAAAATAAAAATTTAATTATGGATCGTAATTGAACTTAAATAAACTTGTACACTAAAACATTTATCTAATTGATCTAATTCTTTTCCAGTTATCAAATCAACACAGCCAATGAGATCTTGGACGCGTTGATTCGAGTTCCACCTCAAGACAGCTCCAAATCTGGGGTCGAGACGAAAGAATCCGTTGTCAACAAGATGGCCGCGGAAATGCTGGAGAAGCTTCCTGCTGAGTACGTCCACCATGAAGTAAGTCTATTTTGCAGTCTTAAAAACTGCAGTCTGATTTTCTGTGTTGGGATGAAAATGTACTTCATTATTTTAGGGACTATTATTTATATTTTTAGAAATGCTATAGTTAGTTCTCTTAACATCAGGATTACAAATTTACAGCAAAGGTAGGACACACATATACGACTCTCAATCACATAGCAATATAGGTTGGAAAATTCTTTTTCAACGGGATAGTGTATATAATAAACACTAAAATTGAAAGAGTATTATGTAAGTGGGTATGCGGCTTAGTAATTAATGTACATAGTCAAAAAATTGCAAATGGGAACTATTTATTGGTTCAAAAGAAGTGTCCAATATGTCATCCACGAGCTGTGGTCAAAGCAAAAATATTGTGAGCTTTGGAATTATGAATATTCTGGATGACTTTGGACACATCTCAAATTTTCCGGTAGTTCTTCGCTATATGTGCAGCCAGTTCTTTGGCACTGTGGTCCGGAGCTGTCATATACCAATCTATTCCTATGTAATGAAAACATGTTAAGTTTGGCGATGGAGCAGGCCAAACCACAGGAAGACCATGATCAATGCCTTATTGTCCAAATGTGCCATCTAAAGGGGGGTAAAATGGGCGTGTAAAAGGACATTGTATTCATGATCCTTGTACAAATGACATGGAACAGCCCCATCTGCCAGATGAGTATCAACTAAATTCCTCGTTCGTATAATCTTCCATCTTTCTATCGTTGCGTCAGTGTGTGAAATGAAGAATTTCTGCTGAAATTCTTCATTTCACACACTGACATTCCCATTCAGAGTTTCTGTTCGGAATTTCAGCTCCCTTTTAACGTCATCTACCTGAACATGAATTCATTTTCGATTCTGTATTGCTATATAATTCCGAATCGTTTACATCTACCTTATCCCTCCTAGAAAGTTATAAACCTTGTATTGAAACACCCTATGTTTTCATCACTAAAAGTTCTATTTTTTTTCTTATGCAGATGTGTTTTACATTTTTAACTTGTCGGAAATGTAAAACTCACGTTTACGTTAATCATTTACAATTTCACTTGCTCTCTAAACTGAACAAACAACACGTGTTGTTTTGCCTTGGTGAATTGGAATAGAGGAAAAATCTTGAGGTTTTTGAAATCAATCTGCAACAAATGGAATATCTCTCATGCGCTTTTAAATCTGGATGCAACTTTAAAATTTACTCATGGTAAAAAACCACATCTGTAGACTTTGGTGGATGATGCCAACACAATGTAGACACTAGAAGAGATCATTGGAAGATTTTAATACATCATCTATATTTTCCAGTGATTAAATAGGTCTCTGCGTTAGCATGCAAAAATTGGTCGGCTGATTTTATATTCAAATTCCTCATTTCAAGAAGATCGAATGCCGTTAACTATCACATCATTTCAATCCTTAATATTTAGTCCGAAAGTCTCTTATGTCAATAAGTGAAATTCAATAGTAAAGTTGGCACAGAACAGTAAACAGAGCTTTAAATAAAAATTTGTTCCTTTAAAATTTTTATGTATGCTATTCTAACGAATCAATAATTCCATATTTGACGAAATAGTTTTGGATAAACAAATATTGGTTTCGTTAATGTAAAGTCTACCCGAAGTTTTATCATTATTTTTGTTTGAGGGTTATCAAGCATGCATACATAGCTGAAACTCATGCATAATATTCATATTTTATAGAATGATGTTTAGAATGTTTTGTTAAAATATTAAACTGTAGATGGAATTTAAGGTACAAAGAAATAAATGCACTTTTTAAAAGTATATATATAATTCTTCTGTACATGTATTTGTCAGTGAACTCCTCCTAAACGGCTGGACCGCTTTCGATGAAATTTTTGTATGTATTTGAGTGGGTTCCTGGATGGTTTAGATTCACAATTGTACACGATAGGTGGCGCTGCAATCGGGTTTTCTGTCCGTGTGTTTTCATTGAACTCCCTAAAAGTCTTTACCAATTTTGATGAAGTTTTGTGTGTTTATGTGTTTGACAAAACATGGAGAATGTTTTTATGATACCCCGTTGTTGTAAGACACCACCAGATGGTGCTACAGCATTTCATCTTATATACCGTTCAAATGATATCCATGAAAATTAAAATGCACATATATTGAAAGATAGGGGCCTGAATGGTCGAGTGGCTAGCACTTTGGCGCTCGGTACCACAGGTTTCGGGTTCGAGTCCCGGCGGTGCCATGGATGTTTGTAGGGGTTCGGAATCCACTTTAAACCGTAGGTCCCGGTCTGATATGATCGTAGTGTTTCGGGGGCGTGGCGTCCGTGGCATTGTTACACGCGCCCCAAGATGTAAAGTGTTTGAGTGTCTTAAGGCATGCCAAGTCAAAGTGTCTAAATGTTTGCCAGCAGCATTAGAAAAAAATATTGAAAGATGGAGAATATATTCACGATATCTAATTTTCAACAATGTATTTTTTTTTTTTGCAGGACAATGTATACCAGGTTCTGATAGTGTATATATATTGTATATTCTTTTATATAATATTGTATTATTTTTGTAATATTTTACACACACACACACATATATATATATTGTATATAGGCAAATATAGGAAAAATAAAACAATATTTACTATTATGATACAAAATTATTTCAAAAATATTTGAATCTAATGTAGGTAAATTTTAGCAATAAAAGGAAATTACAGTTAGAAAAATCTATTTCATTTTTAATTCATTCAATAAATATATTGAAGAATGCTTTCTAATATAACTTTTAAAATTTATTTTTAAGTACTACATTGTAAAAGTACATCACTTATACAGAATTTAAACAAAATGTCCTTTTCTAATCAAATGCATGGGACTTTTATAATGAAAGCAATTTCAATAAAACTCAATATCAAATAAAGACTACATTTAATATAAAATTTATGACTTTGCGAATAAAGCAGCAGTAACTATCTTTCGAGTAACTAAATTAAAACTCTTTAACTATTCGCACTCGCAAAATTCAACTCAGAGGAAATGGGCCATTATTTCCAGCGAATTTGAAAAATGGTAATAGCGAAACTGAAATTCCAACAATTATAATTTGTTCATTATTCGAACTTTTATAAGATCTCCGAGCCAATTCCGACTCCGTAATGGAGTTAACTGTGAGTGCAGTTAAGAAAATGAGGATTAAAAACAAATAAATTAGCTGTTTCAAATTCGCCTCATAAGATAAGACTCCGCCGTAATAATTGTTGCTACCAAACGACTTAAAAGGATTGAAAATGTAAGTTAATCACCAATAATACTAAAGAATGTGCTTCCCAGCTTCATAATGCTTTTAAATGTCTTAAAATTTACATTCCCTTACGCCTTTCTTTAACTAAGGGGACCCTCCACTAATTACGAAGATTGTGTAAAGATCCGTTGCATATGGCTTATCCTTTTGAGATCCAAACCAATGTTTTTAAACAAATTTAAGTCAAATTTGTGAAAATATTTCATTAAACAGAATGTAAAATGGCAAATATAACTGTATGTAAAGAATGTTTTTTTAAATTATACCTTGAACTTATTAAAAGTTGCCATGTCATCTTACATTCATATTTTTTTAATAATTTAGGAATTATTAATCAATATTAAGCTTCATTAATCAGTCATTATTCCGTAGCATATCTTCAAGTTACACGTGCCCCTGGGTAGTGCTAAATGTCTAATAGCGGTGCAGCCCTTGCTTATGACGTAAGCATTAACTGTCTGTGTATTGCCAACTGCATTAGAACAACAACATGTCTAACATCGTTTATAAAAACGTAACTTCTTCATTGACAAAACAATCCCATAGTGGGTCAAGGTCGTGTCTACTGGCAGGTTTCTAGGTAGGAGATGTTTTCTTTTCATGGGTTAGGATTGACAGCCCAGCGCTCTATAATCACATTAGACCGGAAATTACTGTTTAAAGTGGATTCGAACTACTACAAACATCCAAGGCATCGCAGTCACTCAGACCCGAAACCTGTGTTATCGAGAGCCAGAGCGTTAGTAACTCGACCATCAGGCCTAATATTATCTAATATTGACTAATCAGCCTACTATTGTCTGATAAGGACTGATTAATCAGGTCTAATATTGACTAATAATTCATAAATTATTGAAAAAATATGAATGTAACATGACATGGCTTATTTTTAACAAGTTCTATGATAATTTTATCTATAACATAAATGAAACTATAGTTTGTTTCCAAACTTTTGATATAATATCGACCATGAGGCCCCCACAAAGACATGTAATACTAATAAATAAAGAATTGCATCTAGGTAAATGTTTCAGTCAATGAAAGTGCCAAATAAACTTTGTTTTATATTTTTAAAATTAGAGATTTTAATTTAATCATATAATAGTTAATATGATTTTGAGATAACATCAAATTGATTTGATTAATCAAAATAATCTACACATGTATTATCTTAGTTCATTAAAAATTATTGATTACATTTTCTATTAATGAAAGTCCTTCACATCGTCTACAATATAACACCATTCACCGCTTTCATTAATCGGAGCTTTTGTATTGTTATCATTTACTGAAACAATTTATAATTTCATGTAATCCGGAGTTCTGAGACTTCAGAAAATAAAGCTTATTAACTCATTATCAAAGAGATTACTTAGTAAGTTGGTAAGTTTTAGTTTAAAGATCAGGAGTTTTTTACCCTTTTTCACACTTTAAATGTGTAAAATAAAAAGCTCAAGGACTTTTCGAACTAAGTCTACTAATTCTGTCCTAATTTAATAGTTTTCTTTACTTAGACGTCATTGTAAATTTAAAGATAAAAACCAGCGTGAAGTTAGTGAATGAAAATACTTTCTACAACCTGAATGAACAATCCTATGAATATTTTCTTTCTCCAAATACTAACTCCACATACTCTTACTCCCCCTCTTAAAGTCACCCCTATTGCTATCAAATTTCGAACATGCAGTGGATAATTTCTTGAAATGAACTACGGTAACCCTACGGAATAGGCAATATACTCCCGGTTGCAACACTGGCGATTTCTTCCGAGGTACAGGAGTCTGGGATTAAACCGGGATATTTCATTTGTAAAATGTCAATGCAAATGTTTTTATTTATAAATCAAAACTTTAGGTAATTACAATTCAACGGCTAGGATGCTTTATTTAATTATTTTACATCTGTTTATCTTTGAATAGTACAATAGCGTAAAAAAAATAACGCCCACCATGAAAAATTCGCCAACCCCGAAAAGTCACCTAATTGCCATAAAACCGAATTAGGTAATTTCTTAAGGAATATCGATGTAATTTCGAACATTTTTTTAGTTGATCCAGGTTTTGTAATAGAAGTATCCCTAACAATTTCGATGAAATTTTGGATGTTAATTTGTGGTCGTGAATAGGCAAATACACATTCACTTACAAACTTTGAGCAATATGTGCATAGATACTCGAACCGTGGAAGGCTGTGAATGAAAAGAAAAAAAAGATGAATGGATATTTTCACACTTTTTGCATTAGATTACAACACTTCTTGCAATAGATTTTAACCACATTATATCCTATATTAGTAAAATATCCTACAGCGCAATAAATCCTACATACCAATAAATCTCACACTAGTAGTATGCCCTATATTAGTAGTACATATCTTACATCGCAATGCAGTCCTGCATTAGTAGAATATAGTGGTTGTCAGTATATTTTGACCTCCACAACATCCTATATTAGTAAAATATCCTACAACGTAGTAAATCCTACATTTTTATTATATCCTACATTGCAATAAATATCACACTAGTGGTATGTCCAATATTAGTAGTATATATCTTACATCAATACAGTCCTGCATTTGTAGAATATCCTGACTGATAATATATTTTAACTACACGACATCGTATATTAGTAAAATATCCTAAACGCAGTAAATCCTGCATTAATATTATATCCTACATCTCAATAAATTGCGGTCTGATAGCCAATTGGCTAGAGCTTTGGTCTTTCGTACCACATGCTTCAGATTCAACTCCTGGCGGTGGCATGGATATTTAGTAGATGGTGGTTAGGAATCCACTGTAGGTCCCGGTCAAACTAGCCCAAAGTGTGCACACAATGAAAGTAGAACGACAAATCAAGCCAATCTCAATAAATCCCACACTAGTGATATGTCCTATATTAGTAGTATATATTCTGCATCAATAAAGTCCTGCCTTAGTAGAATATCCTGATTGGCAGTATATTTTAACCACAAGACATCCTATATTAGTAAAATATACTACAACGCAATAAATTCTACATTATTAATGTATTCTACATGCAATAAATCTCACACTATGATACGGCCAATATTAGTAGTAATTAGTAGTATATATCCTGCATTAGTAGAATGTCCTGATTGGCAGCATATCCTACAATTGTAGTATATCCTATTTAGTAAATATGCGGTATGATTCTTACTTGGGCCCAAATTTAAAGCAAACTTAGTTTCTTTAATTGCTCAGATTATTGTTTTGTAAAATTACTATAAATAATCAAATGAATTCTTATCATGCAGCTCTAAACCCGAAACGAGATCATAAATTGCACCTTGACAACTGTCAAAGGATATTCATCGCTTCTCAAAACCCGCGAGCCCTTATCAGCAGTCCAAAGAAGTCATTCCGGGCTGACCCCTCCCCGGGACTCAAACTGACACAATTTGATTTTCAATATTAAAACACCGACCCCTCTCTCCTAGGGACATTAACGACCTTATTCGAAGTTCAGCAGAAGACGGCCTCTAATGGGGCTCTTCCAGAACTTCATTTTAATGCACGCTGGCCCCATTACATCTCATTAGACATGGTTATTCACTCGCGAACGATGGTAACAGGCGCACTAAATGCCATTAATTTGAGAAAAGGTGCGCAAAACAAAGTCGGAGGCCTGCTAAATATGCACGTTCAGAATTATGGGCGAACATCACTTCCAGTGCTGGGAAGTCGGGGCATTTAATGAAAGTTTGTAGCTCCCATTCTGACCGTTTGGCGAACAATGCGAAGGGAGAGGGATCTTTTTTCTTTTGAAAGAATATCTTTGATTGGGGGATTGGGTAGAAATTTTGTCGTACCATTTTGAAGAAAACAAGAATGGAAAATGAATTTCATACCGATTATTGTTATTTTGCTTCTGTTTTTCGCACTATATTAAAAATAATCTTTGATGGCTAAAGAGGAATCATTGTCTTCTAGGAGTTATTCTTTTCATTTGCATAACATATGGGAGAAAGTGCAGGAAAACTATCACCAAACAGTCTGACTACCAATGTAAACTGCTCCCACTTGAAAGGCCTGATAGTTAATTGGCTAGCGATCTCTCTTTTGGTACAACAGGCTTCAGGTTTGACTCCTGGCGATGTCATGGATATTTGTGAGTGGGCCGGTATCCACGTTAAATTGTGGGTCCCGGTCTGTTTAACCCTCGTGTGCACAAGATGGCCAAAGAGCGATAAACCAAACTAATCTTGAAAAATGTCACACTAACAATATGTTCAATAGTTGTATATATCTTACATCGCAATACAGTCTGGCTTTAGTAGAATATCCTGATTGACAATATATTTTACCCGCAGGGACATCCTATATTAGTAAAATATCCTACAACGCAATAAATCATACATTATTAATAGATCCTACATCGCAATAAATCTCATACTAATTGTATGACCAATATTAGTAATATATATCCTGCATTGCAATACAGTCCTGTATTAGTAGAATGTCCCGATTGGCTGTATATCCGACCACGCGGTATATCATATTTGAAACATGTTATGATTCTTACTTGGGCGCAAATGTATAGCAAACTTAGTTTTTTTAATTGTTCAGATTATTCTTGTGTAAAATTGCTATAAATAATCAAATGAATTCTTATCAATTGGTTTTAAACCTGAAACGGCATCATACATTACACCTTGACAACTCTCAAAGAATATTTCTCTCATATCAAAGCAAGCAAGCGGGCCCTTATCAGCAGTCCAATGAAGTCATTCGAGCTGACCCCTCCCCGAGACTCAAACTGACACAATTTAATTCTCGATATTAAAACTCCGACCCCCTCTCTCCGAGGGACATTAACAATCTTATTCAAAGTTCAGCAGAAGAAGGCCTCTAATGGGGCCCTTCCAGAACTTCATTTTAATGCGCCGGCCCCATTACATCTCATTAGACATGGTTATTCACTCGCGAACGATGGTAACTGGCGCACTAAACGCCATTCATTTGAGAAAAGGTGCGCAAAACAAAGTCGGAGGCCTGCTAAATATGCACGTTCAGAATTATGGGCGACATCATTTCCAGTGCTGGGAAGTCGGGGCATTTAATGAAAGTTTGTAGCTCCCATTCTGACCGTTTGGCGAACAATGTGCGAAGGAGGGGGTCTTTTTTCTTTTTGAAAGAATATCTTTGATTGGGGGGATTGGGTAGAAATTTTGTCGTACCATTTTGAAGAAAACAGAATGGGAAATGAATTTCATACCGATTATTGTTATTCTGGTTCTGTTTTTCCCAATATGTTAAAAATAATCTTTGAAGACTAAAGAGGAATCATTGTCTTTAGAACTTTTAGGAGTTCTTCCTTTTATCTGTATATCATATAGGTAGAAATGCAGAAACACCATAGTGATAGTTTTGGGTGATGGTAAAACGTGGTGGCTTGTTCTACGGGGAACTGTTTACATTGTTACTCAAACTGTTTGTTTTGACTACCAAGATAAACAGCTACCACTCGTAGGTCCTACATTAGTTACATCTCAATAACACTATCTCAATAACACTAACAATAGATTCAATATTGGTAGTATATATCCTACACATCGCGATACAGTTCTGAATTAGTAGAATATCCTGTATTGCGGCAGTATATTCTACAACTACAGTACATCCTTTTTTATTAGATATGTACTTTGATTCTTACTTAGGCCCAAAAAGTATAGCAAGCTAAGTTTTCTTAATTGCTCAGATTATTGTTTTGTAAATTACTACAAATAATCAAACAAATTCTTATAATCAAGCTTTAAAACCTGAAACGTGATCATAAATTGCACCTTGATAGAATATTCCTCTCTTATCAAAGCAAGCAAGCCAGCGGGCCCTTATCAGCAGTCGAATGAAGTCATTCCGGGCTGACCTCTCCCCAGGACTCAAACTGACACAATTTGATTCTCGATATTAAAAACTCCGACCCCCCTCTCCGAGGGACATTAACGATCTTATTTGAAGCTCAGCAGAAGACGGCCTCTAATGGGGCTCTTCCAGAACTTCATTTTAATGCGCCGGTCCCATTACATCTCATTAGACATGGTTATTCACTCGCGAACGACGGTAACTGGCGCACTAAATGCCATTCATTTGAGAAAAAAGGTGCGCAAAACAAAGTCGGAGGCCGCTAAATATGCACGTTCGGAATTATTGGGCGAACATCATTTCCACTGTTGGGGAAGTCGGGGCATTTAATGAAAGTTTGTAGCTCCCATTCTGACCGTTTGGCGAACAATGTGAGAAGGGGGGGTCTTTTTTCTTTTTGAAAGAATATCTTTGATTGGGGATTGGGTAGAAATTTTGTCGTACCATTTTGAAGAAAACAGAATGGGAAATGAATTTCATACCGATTATTGTTATTTTGGTTCTGTTTTTCGCACTATATTAAAAATAATCTTTGATGGCTAAAGAGGAATCATTGTCTTCTAGAGTTATTCTTTTCATTTGCATAACATATGGGAGAAAGTGCAGGAAAACTATCACCAAACAGTCTGATTACCAATGTAAACTGCTCCCACTTGAAAGGCCTGATAGTTAATTAGCTAAAGATCTGTCTTTTGGTACCACAGGCTTCAGGTTTGACCCTGGCGATGTCATGGATATTTGTGAGTGGGCCGGTATCCACGTTAAACTGTGGGGTCCCGGTCTGTTTAACCCTCGTGTGCACAAGATGGCCAAAGAGCGATAAAACCAAACTAATCTCGAAAAATGTCACACTAACAATATGTTCAATAGTAGTATATATCTTACATCGCAATACAGTCTGGCATTAGTAGAATATCCTGATTGACAATATATTTTAACCGCAGGACATCCTATTCATTCCTATAGCATTTCGGACTTGTGGCAGCTCATTTGAAACAAGTTAAAAGTTTCGTGTTTACACCAAGGATGAATTCTTTAAAAAAACATTAGTTGAATTCAAATTAATGTAAACTTTGGAGATACAACCTCTCCGTGAATCTTAAAGATGGCATCTGAAATCTACACTTCATTTTTCGGACCCAATAGAAATTTTTCGATTATCATATTTATCACGCAATTATTCTAAATTACAATGACACCAAAAAAATAACATTGGTCCAATGAAATAGTTGTCCTTTGCAATGAAATCCAAAAGTTTCTCTGTTTTCGTTGGATTGTCCTTACAACGTTTTTGCTTCTGCAAAACTGCAATTACCATTTACATATGAATTACCATTGCCAAAACGATTATTACTATTACTAAAACAACCATTACTAAATTATTAGTACCATTTACATTAAACATTTACATTAAAATTACCATTACTTAAGTGTTATTACTTATTTACATTAAAAATTATTTTTATATTAAAATTACTCATTACTAAATTATTATTATATACATTAACATTATTACGTTAAAATTATCATTACTAAATTAATATTATTCACTTAATTGTTATTACTATTTTCATTAAAAATTAATATTATATTAAAATTACCATTATTACATTACTAAATTGGTATTATTTACATTAACAGTTATTATTGCATTACCATTACTTAATTGTCCTTACTGTTTTATTAAAATTAAAAATTATATTAAAATTACTCATTACTAAATTATTATGGCCATTTACAGTAGCATGTAAAAATTATCATTACTAAATTAGTATTATCTACATTAACAAATTATTACATTACTATTAGTTAAATGTTATTGCTATTTACATTAAAAATTAATATTATATTAAAATTACCATTACTTAAGTGTTATTACTATTTATATAAATTAGATTACCATTACTAAATTAATTATTATCTTTACTTAAGTTTTATTACATTTACATAAAAGTAATATTACCTTTACTAAATTAATTATTACCATTACCATTAAAATTAACATTACATTAAAATTATCATTACTAAATTAGTAAAATATTATTATTACATTATCCATTACCATTTAACAAATATTATTGCATTACCATTTATATTAAAATATAATTTTCCATTTGCATAAAAATTCCACGGAAATTTAATGCGATGAATAACTTTTTAAAATTTATTTCATTACTCATAATTGTATGAAATAAATGAATTTTTAGATTCTCCTGAAAAAAGATGGTTGACGAGTGAATCATTTTCTCTGATCACGCACCTCCTTTTAAAATCTCCGAAAGAAAATGATTCTTAATAATAAAGGCGAACTTTCGATCCTTTATTAAAGGACTATCGATTCCGTCCTTTATGGCGGGAACGAGTTAAGCACCACCCAGCCTATTGAAAAAGAGAAAGGACCGACCCTTTTGATTTATAACGAAGATGGAATATCGAAGTGTCTATTCTCCAAGATAATTCCTAAGATTCCCTTCTAAAAGTCAAATCTTCTTTTAGCTATTTCAAAATGATTTTCATTCCATTTTTAACAGCGTGATTATTTATTGTACTGGTTTTTATTTTTTATGATTATAATCCTTTTTTTATGCTTGGAGGTGAAATTAAATTCCGATATGAATATTTGAAATCTAAAATTAAGTTGTTTTTTAAAGTTTATTGAAAGCTGAATATAATAGAACCGAAGGCACGAGAAATTGTTTTGGGTTTTTAGTTTCATTTAAGATCACTTGAGTTTGATATAATACATTGCTTGATTCAGTTTCAAACTTCTAATGGTGGTTATGGATTTTTAAATTACATATTTCCAAAAAAATTTAATTTCAATGTGCTATAAGCTAGAGATTCACCCATCAAGGCTGTCTGAAAATTTTTTTTTTTCAAATCATACACATTATATGTTGAATTCATTTAAAAAATAATATTGCTAATTTTCTTACATAGACATAACTAACATA
>BPLR01015338.1:0-76020 GCA_021605095.1 Caerostris extrusa
AGCATAAGCATTTAGCGCTCTGTGAATCCATCCAAAATTGCTTAGCTATGCTATTACATTCAGTTTGAGTCTACGCATGTTACATGCACTTTTAGTTTGTGTAATGTCGTGTCAAGGTATACATTTATAACATTTTTATATTGAAAGTAAAACTCTTTGTACAAGACAAAGCATTGATAAAAATATCTTAAGCCGTGTCAATATGTATTGCTGACAAATATTTTTACATTAAATGTGCGCAGGTGAAGATCTTACCTCGTGGTGCACCCAGCTGGTAATACTTTGTGGCTACAAAGATCTGCAACTTGGCACTTTCGTTAGATTAATGAATCGTGTTTCCGGCATAGTTTTGTTAGTATCTTTGCCAGACCATTTCTTTGCTTGTTGTTGTATGTCTTTTCATTGTCATTTTTCAGGCTGTAACTGTCTGCATAATCTCGCCACTGGAAAGTAGTATTTTTATATTAACGCTTCACAAAATATTTATAAATACATATTGGACACGACATTTGTCATTTTACATTAAAACTATTTACAAAATAATTTTGACAAACTTCTAGTAAATGATAGAAAAATTCACTAGTAATCTTCATTAAAAATTAAAAAAAGTACAGTAGATATAAGCATATGATTTGAAAGCATTTTAAAAGAGAAGAATTTAAACCTTTTTATTCACATGTTTTTGTTTTCATCGTTCCTTTTCTCGTGGCGGAACAGGCTATGTTTTAGGATTAATTTTTACCGCAGAATTAAGGTGGCAGATTTTAAAAGAATGATTCATAAACATCCCTCCTTGGCACACAAGAAGAACAAGGCAAGAACTAGATTGTAGATTTCATATCCCGCATTCCATTTAAAGTGCTTATATCTTTAGATAGATAAGAAATTAATATCTTAACAACAAACTTACAAACTATATGTATCTATCTTTTTGTGTTAGTTTTATTACTTAGTTTAAAGACTTTGACAGCCCTGTATTCTCTTTAGCAGAAAAACTAAATTATTTTTGAAAATTGCTAAAAATTTGCGATTAAAAGCTTTCTAATCAGTCTCATTTAAAACAAAACTTTCTTAAGACTTAGTCATTATCACCATAGTTGTAAATAAATTGAAAATTACTTATTATGTATGTAGATTATAATTATTCCAAGTTACATTTCACTTTCAGTAGGAATGGAGGTTTTTAACTTCACATCTCATGATTTTTTTTTTTTTTTTTTTTAGCCATTGCACTCTATTCCAATTTACGTTGAACTGTAGGTCCCAGTCTAATTAGCCTAAAGTATGCACAAATGACCGTAGAGCGACAAACCAAACCAAACCTATTCAATTCTACGTGCACTAAAAGATTTTAAATTTTAGAATTCCTATACAATTATTAGTATATTTTTAAGACAAAAACTACGTCTAAGAAAAAGTGGAATAATTATGGAACTAAAAGTACATAACTCAGTTAAAGCAAAAGCTATAAACCTCGTCAGAATTTTTTATGAAATATAAATCTTCACATTCTCTGAATGATGTTTCAAAACTTAACGCCTTGAAAAACTTTTTCTTATGATGTAGGACTGTTTTTTAAGAAAATAAGTGCTCATTTTTTGAAAATTTCCAAAAAAAAAGTTGGAAACATATCTCCATCATGTATGACATTAGGAAGAAGAAAACGTGGTGTGCTAATGAGACATCTTTAAATTCTGTCTGGTATCCTTCAGAGTAATCATTCTGTCCTAATTTAGTATCTACGAATAAACCTACCTTTTAAACTAGTATCATCTAACTAACAATAATCTCACTAAAGAAAAAATATTAAGTAATATTTAACAATTGAGTGATTTTACATTAAAACTTATTCTAATTGTTAATTATTGCCGACATATAACTGTTAACTGTTTCAGAAGAAACAAATTTATTTTCTATTTGCTGTTAGTGGAAACATTTGAGAGAATATTTCAACGTCATTTCGTCTTCATTGCTAACACTCCTATTTTTTTATTCCTAAAGTAAATTCCTTAAATATGCGTGAAAGAAGATTATTCTTATCACAGTATCCCGAAATTAAAAGAAACTTCATCTTTTTACTTTCTACTATTACTTCAGACCACTTTCTGTTTGCAATTTTTTGATAATTTTCAACGAAAGGGAAAAGTAGGTATGAATTCCTCTTTATAGTATAGTATGTGTGTCTATGGTTTTTCTATATTTGATTTAAATAATGCTAACCCTTATAATTAATATACCATGAAGGCAGAAAGCAATAAACGTGAATTTTAAATGACAAACACATGTTGTAATATGTAAATCATTAGCATTCCATTCCATGCTCGCATAACAGGTGAAAGTAATACCGCCTATAGGCTACATAATTTTGTAAAGCGGGCTTCTTATATGGAGATCGCATTCACACTTTTGCTTGCAGAAACTTAACAAACTTACACTGCTTATTCACTCTCATAAACTTCTTCACACCTTAGTTTTGAGAGATCTTATAATATTTCGTGTAAAAGGAGAAATATCTAGCCGAATTTGATTTGCAGGCTAACAGGACTGCATTTATAATTTAGCGATATTGCTGCTGTTGATCAAGATCCTATAACTGTCATGAGAGTGTGGAATTAAGGATTTTTGGAGAGCGAGGCAGACGTGCAGTGGATTTCAGTGTCTCCCCCTGTCACTTATGCCAGTAAAGAGATACATATTCTCTACATAATTGTACATTTATATCTCGTATACTCTGAATCAGACCTTGAGACATTTGCGGGATGAAAATTGACAATAATGGTAGTGCCATGATAACTGCAGCACCATGGACTGTTAGTGCAGTGATCATTGCTGCTGATTACTTTAACAGTGCAGCAGGCACAGTCATATTTATACTCTTGCGTTAGCAATGAATATTAAAGCAAGAGTGATATCACTGTTCACAGAAGCACCCAGGAAAAGAATCAATACTAGCCTGCATTTGTTCCCGTCATGTCGACTAGCACCTAGAATGATTGCATGTAGTGGTGTTGGATACCCATTTTTGGCTTTTTTTCAGTCATGTACAGAGCATGGCTAATAATTTGACAGTCATCATTAAACTTCTGATATGTTAAGACCCATGGCTGTACCTTATCTTGAGGTCTTTTTATCCCTCTACCTTTTAGCAGGAGAATGCTCGAGGGCATTTTGCTAACGAGGTTGAGACCTTCCTCTGCACAGATAATGCTCTTTTACTGTCCTTGACAGCCTTTTTCTGCAGATGTGTCATCCATTGAGAATGTATAGTCACTAGTTGAGAGAGCAGGGCACCTCACCCTTCACCCCTCACCAGCTATTACGATTGGTGAATCGCACGGAATATTTTGACTTTTTTTGCCATTCAAATCTTTTGACTCGATGCTAAATATGAAAGCTGACAGGTGAATTTCCTTGAATTGAAGACTCGATTAAATAGAGGAAAGAACCGAGGCAAAAAGAGAAAACAAACATGACCAGAGACAAAATTTTACAACCCCCTCCCGAACAAATCCATGTTATTTATTGGAAGTCATCTTTGTGTTTTTACCTAAGTATGGCATTGATAAATTGAACGAAATTCTTGCTGAAAGTGATCTTTTAAATGTGAAATATGAGAAAGATTTTTGATTGGCTAGCGTTCTGTATCTTGAATTTTTAGGTGAGAATCAGATTTAATGCTACTAGAGGTGACTGATTGCTTTGGGTACTGATTTTGCATGATAATGTACCTCAAAATTGCATGTAAATTTAATTTTTTTTTCGCCATATTGTATATGCACAATAAATGATTCTGCTATTTGCTTTCTTTCCTGTTGTAGGAATTTCAATGGTCAGTAATATTCAAATCAAATGTAGAAAGGAATGATAGAACAATAATGTAAGCAAAAAAATTCAAAAATTCAAACTTTTCTGAGTATGAAGTCAATACATTTTTAATCGCAATTAAAAAGCTAACTTCTAGTTCACTGATTCAGCATGATACTTTTTTCGTAATTACTTTTGTTGTTTCTCGTGATAAAACCGTTTGAATTTCTTCTTCTTCGCGATTGATAATTATACTATCTAACAAGGAATGCATCTATAAAAGTAGATTATTTTATCAGGGCATTATATTAGAGAAGGTGCAATAACTTTTAAAATACCATTTGAACAAAGCCCAATGCAAGAAGATTTCATTCAAAAAAAAAAAAATTTATGCTGAATGAGAAATAATTAAATAATTAACAGTAAAATAATAAATAATGTAACTAAAAACTTTTAAGAATAAAAGAAACAGTCAAGTAATAATTATTTTAATTGTAAACAAGAAATTAATTAACCTTGCAAAGGCAGACGATAGAAAAATAATATTAACATTAATGAGCCAATAACCTTATGCTATAAAATTTTTTATAAATTTGTCAGTTTGATAAAGTTTTAAGCACTTTATGGATAAAAACTCGTAACCAATATTCTAATATTATCTTCAGACACATAAAAATCTGAATGTTTTTCCAGTGTGGGGATTGAACAATTTATTGATCTTCAAAATGGTGCATGCAACCTCTACGAATCTGTTTATATTGGGGGGCACGATTTCAGTGAATTCTCATTTTAAAAGTTTTAATCTTGTCCATTTTAAATTGCACCACCATAATTTGGAACGCACACCCTAAGGATTCATTGGGCTTGAGAAGATGGAAGGAGCTTGTACATTCTTTTTTTTTTTTTTTTTAAACACAATGAAAGGACATTCTGACCTAGAAATTTAGTGATCTTCATGTTTTTCAAAATAATGGATGCAACCGCTACGATTGGTGAAAACTTTACAAAAAAAAAAAAAGGGGGGGGAAGGACGTTATTTCATTGGGCTTTCCTTCTAAAAGTTTTAACCTTGTTCTATTCTTGTCCATTCCCAAGTGCACCACCTCAATTTGGAACGAACACATAACTGGGATTTGTCTTATGCCGCTGAAATGGCATGTGTTGGGTTTTTCCCCTTGTGTGTCCGGGTTAGATTAAACCCACTGTAACCCATGCATGTCGTAAAAGACGACAAAAATGGGTACCCAGTGCCCGTGGTATAACCAAGTGGGGTAAAGTTAGATTTCCCCCCTTGGTTTCCCCATGTCTTTGTACCGCAAGGTCAAGGAGAAAAACAAGTTGCATTTTTTACCATTTATCATGACCACGGTTTGATGAACTTCGTCTAGATGTTGCTGTCGAACAAGTGGGATAAGAAACAACATTATTTGATTTGAGATACTGTATAAATAACATTATGTTTTCTTAAAATAAAATAAAATTTCATATTTAACAAAGAAAATTACTTTTTAGGAAACAATTTTATCGAAAATAAATCGACCTGCAAGTTTTAGATTACGAGTGAATATCTCAAAATGTCGAATAAATTTTCTAAAGAACTGATATTACATTTATACACAGTTTATCTTTAATATACTTTGGATTAACTTTTAACTTAAGCTAAGCTATAACCTACCATCTGAGCTAAATAATATAGCAATGTAAGCATGATAATGTACCATTTGTTCAGTATGTCATTAGTATACCAATATTATCGGTTCAATGGATAAATTATAATTTATTAATTAAAGTTATATTTTTTTCTTTGAATTAATATTTTATCTGTCGTATAGCCAAAAATCACGAAAAACTCTGATCAGTTATTAGTTAATTAAATAAAAACTTCATTTTTTTCATTGTAAAGTTAGGTAGTAAATAGTTTGATAAAAATTGTATATTTACGTTATTTTCGAAAATTGTCTACTTTTATCAGCATGCAATTTTTTTTTAAGAAAGGGAGAAAATAAAAAATAATTTAGATGTATGTGAAATTGAATTTATAATGTAAATAATATAAAAAAAATGCAGTACTGAAAGAACCAATTCTTGTTCTTAAGATATATT
This sequence comes from Caerostris extrusa, assembly GCA_021605095.1. Classification (NCBI taxonomy): domain Eukaryota; kingdom Metazoa; phylum Arthropoda; class Arachnida; order Araneae; family Araneidae; genus Caerostris; species Caerostris extrusa. Next base: position 5,908 of record BPLR01015338.1, read on the forward strand.
ATTTTTTGTGTTCTTGTTTCTTATTCCATTTGGTAGACAGCAACACCTAGACCAAGTCCAAGAACCCATGGGGTCTCATGGAAGGAGGGAAAGGGGAGGGGCAGCTTCTGTTGTCACCTGTAGGTAGAAGTCTGACTTAGTTCCGTGACGATGACTTTTTATGGAGTATGGTTGTTAGCTCTACACCCAACGCTCTACAGTAATATTAGACCGGGACCTACGGTTTTAAAGTGGACTCTGAACCACTACAAAACATCCGTGGCATCGCCGGGACACGATATCGAAATATGTGGTATCGAGCGCCAGAGGGCTAGTCAATCGGCTATCGGGCCCCTATTTTATTTTTTATTTGATGGATTACCGAAAATTATGATAAAATTGTAAGGAAAATAAGCATTTTTTAATCAAATAAAAACTATAATTTTCAAATTTCAAAAGTACTATAAGTACTTTTTTGTTAAAAAGTAAGTAAGTTTCAAAGTACTATAAGTTCAAATTAACCGTAAAATAAAATAAAATTAAACATTTATAAAAAAAAATTTTCTTACATATATATAGCAATCAATTTGAAATCGAGGTAATGGTGATTTTAGATCACAAAGTTTTTTATTCAGTTCATAACAAAAATAATTTAGAAATTCTTTTAATTCACTTTTCTATTATTTATAAAGTATATTCCAGTATATGAAATTTTTAAAAGTTTATTTTACTTGTTTTGCAATGGATTTAAGGCAGATTATTCAAATTTTTGAACAATGTGTCATAGTTATATATATTTATGGAATAAAAACGCACCTAAGGAGAAAAGAATATATATATTGCTATGCATTTTTTTTTCATTCGATTTATTTTGGACTATCTGGAAACCGAACAAGTTATAGATACTTGCTTTTTTGTTTTTTTTTTTCTTCTGCTTTATTTATGCTTGTATTCACATCGCATTTAAGTAAAACTAAAATTATTAATTGCACTTCTGCTTATTTTTTAAGTTGCCTTACAATTAGTGTTATCTTCAAGAATTATGATAAATTGTAAGTTTAAAAAAAAAAGGGAAATCAAATTTCTAAACTATGCAAATATAGGTTGTTAACAAACATAGATTAATCGTTTTGGTCTACGTACTATTATTGTTTAAGTTACAGTCCATGAAAGTAAGAAAAATTATCCTTATTTTCAAGAAATACGATAAATTGTAAGTTTAAAAAAAAAGGAAATTGAGTTTCATTAACTATGCAAATATAAAGTTCTTAATAAAACAGTGATTAATCTTCTTGTTCTGTGTACTATTATTGTTTATGTTGTAGTTAATGAAAGTAAGACCTTTACACTGACAAAAAACTCACCAAATGCCTGTATACTTGAAATATATTTCTGCGACGATTATATAATCTTGAATTTATTTAAATTTTTAAGTGACACATTAAAAAATTTGAAATTAATCATATAAAATTATATGAATAGGAAGATGAACAATGAATTTTTCAGGTGAATTCAGATGAATTTTTAAAAAATTTATCCTAAAAATTTTAATGAAGTTTCAAATCAAGACTGTTAAGACACAAAACCCAAGTCCGCTAATCTTACGTCAGGCGAAGAATATTAATTTAAAAAATAATCCAGATCATTCCTTTTGGAATCAATGACACTCAAGATGTTGCGAAATGGAATCTCCAGCGTGTTCTGTTTGATCCGACTGGAATAAGAGGCTCAAACATTCATGAGGGGGGGGGATGTAATATGCAGTTTACATACTATATACTTGAAATATATTTCTGCTAAAATTATATAATCCTGAATTTATTTAAAATTTAAATCAACGCATTAAAAAAAACATTTGAAATTAATCATGTAAAATTATATGAATAGGAAAAATTCAGATAAATTTTTTTAAAAAATTCTCTCATAAGTAAATTTTAATGAAGTTTCAAATCAAGCACAAAAACCAAGTCTACTATCTTACGTCAAGCAAAGAATATTAATTAAAAATATTCCAGATCCTTCCTTTTGGAATCAATGACCCTCAAGATGGTGCAAAAATGGAATCTCCAGCGTGTTCTGTTTGATCCCGACTGGAATGAGAGGCTCGGACATTCATGAGGGGGAAGGGACTGGTCAAAAAAGACGTTTCAGCACAGTAGCCGTCATCCCCTGTCAGCCACCATCTTTTCTGCTGGAAGGTGAATGCAATTCCGATCGGATGCAACGCCAGCTGCCGGACTTTTCTCCTTCCTTTCTTTTTTTTCTCCTGAATGATTCATACCTGCGTCTATCCTCCTGACAATGACTCGCGCCTTGCTTCCCCAGCTGTTGCACACACAAACATTAGCATTTTCTCCAGGGACCATCAGCTACAACCATTAATATTGTACAACCGCAAGCCTTCTCATCTCCATCTTCTCAATGACGACTCGGTCTCTCATCAGATTCCATTTTCCGCTACTGTCGACTGGGGGGTGGGGGGTGGGGGGAAAAGTTTTTTACAGAGTGCCTCCCCCGAAGAAGCTTCTTCTTGCCTCTTTGATTTGTCTTTAGGGAACGCGTAGCTCTCCAGAGTCGACTTTTCGCGTTTGATTTGTATTTAGTGGATTGCTGTTCGGTAGCAGACTGAAATGAATTATATATTTACTTCCTCACACAAAATACACGGAGGAAAAGAAGGGGGTATATGCTGAATGCATTTTTCTTTCGAGGTAAAAAAAGTATTAGACTGGTGAATAAAATGTATGAGACAGAAAAAATAGCAACCGAAATGAATAAAATACTCATGCATTGATTTTGCAGCTGATTCAAATTCAATACCAGTCTAAAATTAGAAAGAAGAAACAATGTAGTGATTTAAGCAGCTGGTAACTTTTAATGATTCATATATAATAGAGAAGTTGATGTAGTCTAAAAATATTTGGTGAATTATCTGCTACAAATTATTTCCACTTAATAAAAGTTTAATAATGTAATAATAGCATTTTTTTTTGAGAAATTTTAAAATATTTCTACATACATATGACAAAATTAAATACATAAAATATTACATAAATAATATTTCTACTACATAAAATATTTATGCATTGATTTTACAACTGATTCGAATTCAATACCAGTCTAAAATTCGAAAGAAGAAACAATGTAGTGCTTTTAAGCAGCTGGTAACTTTTTTAATGATTCATATATAATAGACAAGTTGATGTAGTCTGAAAATATTTGGTGAATAGTCTATCGCAAATTATTTCCACTTAATAAATGTTTGAGCATTTTTTCTTTTTTGAGAAAATTTAAAATATTTCTACATTCATAAAACAAAAGTAAATACATTAAATATTACATATATAATATTTCTACTACATAAAATACTCATGCGTTGATTTTACAACTTTTTTTTTTTCATGCTTTGATTTTTTATTGAAATTCAATACCAGCCTAAAATTAGAAAGAAAAGACAATGTACTGGTTTAAGCAACTGGTAACTTTTTAATGATTCATATATAATAGAAAAAGCTGACGTAGTCTTATAATACTTAGTAAACAATTTACAGTATATTATTTCCATTTTGTTTGAGAATGTAATAATAGCATTTTTTAAAAAATATTTTAAAAAATTTCTGCTTACTCTTAGAAGTATAAATAAAATCAGCGAAAAAATAAGCAAAATAAGATATAACTAATAATATTTCTATTGTCTATAACGTTTATTGTATTGCTACTCTTATTTTAAATAAATACTGTGTGAGCATTAATTTTTATTCTCGTTTCTATGTAGAAATATTTCTACATACACTTAGAAATACACTCATGTCCATAAATTAAGGATAATGAAGTCCAAACAAAGAAAGAGACAGAAGCAAAACAAATTTGGCTTATTTGTAAAGTCTATTTATTAAACAAAAGGTAAATAGCAAAAAAGATGCTATATGTTTGACATAATTAATAAAAATTGCGATTTTTTACTCCCTGGCACAAATTTCATAAAAAGAACCTATTTACAAAAAACAGCATAACATGGTTAGTATGTTGGTTAATATGGAGTATGTCTCCCGGACGATGCAATACAGGCCTTACAACGCCTAGGCATGCTGAGTATCAAATTATCAATCTGATCTTGGGAATATTACACCCCTCATCAAGCAATGCCCTCGAAGTTCCGGTTGACAGGTGGGAGGGGGTTGACGGGCTGCAATTCGTCGGCCAAGCATATCCCACACATGCTCTATTGGATTCAAGTCTGGTGAGTATGATGGCCAATCCATACGGGTGATATCCTCCAATTAAAGGCATTCGTCTACAATATTTGCACGGTGAGGACGGGCGTTGTCATCCATAAACTGAAATTCAGCACCCATGGCGCCCCGAAACAAACGTACATGTTGTTTCAGAATGACATCCCGATAGATGTGGCCTGTCATCATTACACTCTGAACATGCACGTCAGTTCTGGAACCAAGAATAATTCCTCCCCAAACGAGCCATCCTGCACCATCGTAACGGTGTCGTTCAATGGTGTTCTCTTGGTGGTAACGGGTACTTGGCGCTCTCCATATGAAAGTCCGGCGAGAATCAGACTGCAAACTAAACCTGGACTCGTCGGAAAACATCACACAAGACCACTGTTGCGGTGTCTACAATGCATGCTCACTACTCCAGGTTAATCGCAGGTGACAGTGAGTTGCGGTAAGTGGAACACATCTGACAGGCCTACGAGCATATAGACCAATGTGCCCTAAGCGTCTGTACACGGTCTGCCTTGAAACTGTCGTACCGGTAGCTGAAGAGAGCTGACGAGACAGGTCTGTTGCTGTGCTTCGTCTGTTTCTTTTGGCAGTAACTGCTAAACACCGGTCCTCATTCGGCGTTGTAACTCGGGGCGACCTGTGCTGTAACATCTACTCACATTACCATCATCTTGGAATCGTTGCCAAAGCCTGGAGATGACACTCTGGGCGATTCCAAGTTCCTCGGATACTTCCAGCTGGGTACGTCCACATTCCAGTCGTTCGATAATTCTACCACTTAAAAAAATCATCCAAATGCTTCTTTTGTGCCATAACTATGCGGTTATTGCACTGAAAGGCTTTTAAAGCGCTTGTGAACAATTTTACTTCTTTGCCACCATTCCTTATATACCCCCTAGGTTACACTCGTCATTGTGACGTACTATCCGCGCCATCTGGTGGTTTCCTGTAATTTGCATATTCTTCTTCAAGATGTGTGTGATAATTCTACAAGTGAAATTTTTATTTTAGAGTTCAATTTCTGTGGTATTCTGAATTATTCTTAATTTATGGACATGAGTGTATATATAGAATCAACGAAAAAATAAATAAAGTAAATATTATTTAAAATATTTCTATTATTTTTAATCTTATGTTGTTACTCTTATTTTTAGTGAATACGGCGAAAAGATTAATCACTTATTCTCGTTATTAGAGACTTTAAAATAATGTTTATAATAATATTTGGTGAACTATTTACAGTAAATTTTTTTCACTTAATAAATATTTGATAATGTAATAATAGCATTTTTTTGAGGAATTTTAAAATATTTCTGCATACTCTTAAAAGTATAATTAGAATTAGCGAAAACAAATACCAAAATAAATATTTTTATTGTCTATAACCTTATTTGTATTGTTACTCTTATTTTCAATAAATACTGTGTAAATATTAATTGTTTATTGTCGATTTCCTTGTGTAGAAATATTTCTACATGCACATGGAAATATAAATAGAATCAGTGAAAAAATAAACAAAATAAATATTATTTAAAATATTTCTATTGTTTGTAATCTTATCTCTTTGTTACTCTTATTTTTAATAAATACGGAGTGTAAATGTAAATGCTCATATCATTTACAACATGTAAATGTTCACATGCTTATTTACGACATGTATTTACAACGTGTAAAAATATCACATGTTTATTTACGGCATTTCAAATATTTATTTACGACATTGCTTATTCTCATTATTAGAGACTTTAAATACCGATAATATGATATTATTACAGTCACACTGACATTTACTTAAAATCTACTAGTTTAGCGTGCTCGGTTAAATAAATTCATCGGCTGTAGAGGATAATATTTAAAATTCAACGCTAATGTAACTGTGACTGTGCAAAAAGTCAACTTAGATTTTTTCAGATTTTTTTATATATTGATTTTCAATGTACCAAGCAAACATTGTTCAGAGAATTTAAACAACGCTTATTTAGATACAATGTTTTTGAATTTAAAATGTTATATTTACGTAAAATATATTCTGTGAGTCAAAGTGAATTATATACAATAATAATATTTTAATAAACTATTATTATAATTTAAATATAAGTGGTTTCCATCAATATTTTAAAAATGATTACGCAATATTTAATTATTTAAGGATAATCTGTGAAAACAATATCTAAAGAAATTTTTTTAAAAAAGCAATATTTTATGAATTTAAATAAATATTGCATAACATTACGATAATAATTAGAGATAAAACTAAATGTATTTAATGTTTATTGGAATGACTTTTATTAGCTTAAAGTGTTTTGGAATCCTAACTCATATTCCAGTGGTAACGTGCGCGCTAGCGTACAAGGAGGCTCTAATATGATGCTTCAATCAATCAATCATTGCTTTCAGAAATGAGGAGAATCGGCGATGATTGTGATAATATAATATGCTTACATATATATGATGCTTTACATATATATGATGCTTTACATATGTATGCAAAGGTGCTCAATTGACTGATTTCAGATAACTGTCTTTTATGGACTGTATAATACAATGTAGGCTGACTGATGACCAACTGGTTAGTGCTCTGGCCTTTGATATCACAGGCTAGAAGTTCGAATGCTGGCGGTGCCATGGTGTTTGTTAGTGGTTTGGAGTCTATGTTAAACTGTAGGTCCTGGTCTAATAAGCCTATATTGTGCAAAAAAAAATAAATAAATAAATAATCGTAGAGCGACAAACCAAACCAAATACCATGTATTGTTTCCTTAAAAACATTAAATTTATACAAAATGATTTTTATCGAGGTACCTTTCCAACTGGTATTGTAGACATTGCTTTGAAACGCTAACAAAACCGTAGAGTTTGTGTTCAAACAAACACATTGTGTTTGTGTTCAAACATCACAACATCACAACATCAAACATCACATCAAATACAAATTTCATAAACATATGAAAAAAAGGGGATATACTTAGCATTTTTTTCAGATATAAAAATACTAGATTAGTTAAAAAATAATAGATTAGTGACGTGAAAAGTATTAGGACTAATTAGTATCTGGACTAGTTTAAATTTTATTATGGTATTTATTCTTATTGTAATTTTGTTCCAATTTATATTCTATACCAAAAAACCTAATGTAATTTAATTTACGTATATGCTGTGTTCATATAAGCAACTTACCCAAGTTATTGAATTCGGTGACATATTTTAAAAATATATTGTAATTAACTCTTTCTCTCTCTTAATTATTTATTTTGACCATCTGAAAATGTACTTAAGAATAAAATACAAACGACATGTAAATCTTCATAACAAATAGTTGTTTCCATCTCAAAATAAAATAACTTGCATAACATTAACATGCAAACTGGTTATTAGGGTTACTAATTAAAAATTCATCACATCAAATAAATGTAGAAAATCAATCCATCAATGTCATTGAAAATATCTTTAATCAGGACAAAATTACCAAAGGAAAAAATCCCAGCATTTTTAGATATTAATATTTCTATCACAGCAGTCATATTACAGCTAATCTACCACGTTTTAAAATTAGTGTCTATTTAAAATACAGTGAAAGATTACTTGGGTTCAATAAAAAGGAGAAAATATTTTGAACACTAATAAATTAATACTGCTTACAGCATATGTATAATTAAAAAAGAACAGAAATTTAATAATATTCTGCAGTTATTTGTCTGATTACTGAACCAATATAGGATATTTTTATAGATTACAATGCTCTTTTTAATGTGAATCAACATATTTAGAATACATAATTAAATAATAAGCATTGGTAATTGTTATTTGGTTGGTAAATAATAAGTTTTGGCTATTTAGCGTTTAATTGAATAAGTGATAAGCAAACCTTAAATGTGCTCCATAAATTACTTACCCTAAAGTAATTTCAACAAAAATTTGATTTTGAATTTCAGTTTAGCATTGGATTTGTCATAATTGTAATAATTGATTTTTTATTTCCATCCTCTATTTTAGATGTGCAAGTTTTCAGCGGGCTCATATAATGGTTAAGTTTCAATGATTTTACATCTTATAGATCGTAGAATACATAATATTAATGATGTCATGCATTTGGGTTGTTTCATTTATTTACTTTGGTTTACCCAAAATTCGAATATTGAAGTTTTACTGTAAAACCGGACATTCAAAGGAAACTTTGAATGATGAATATAAAAATTAAATTAAACGGACATTTGAAAACCATCCTACATTTTTGAAACCTTCATACCGAAAAAGTATTACTATCGAATCCAAAAATGCATTCAAAACTAAAAAGAAACAATTCCTGATATATATAAATGCACTATCCATTTTCTTTCAAACGTAAATGGTCAGCAGAGACTTCTGGACCGTGGTCACTGAAAGAAAGAAAAAAAAGAACAACTTGAAGAACTCTTTAATGGAAAGTTTTTTTATGTTATACTAAATCCGTTCTCAATTATTTAAAAGGCGAACGATTGCGACATATGGCGGACATTCGACTGGCCGTAATGGACATTGGAGGACAATGCATCTGGAAACCACGACTGACCTAAGCCCCAGTCTGGTTCCTAATAACGTTCGACTTCGATTCGACAAATATAATTGGAAAACAAAAGCTCCCAAACTGAGATTCATGAAGAAGAAAATTCAATTTCTAAATTTATTTTTAGATTGCTTCAAGTTCCTTCTGACCCACACAGCGTTGAGTCCATTTCGTTTTCCCATCCATCAACTCCAAGAAAGCGCTTTCCAACCGGCCGGACTCTATCACGTCCCTTGCAGAGGTCAACGCCGAATCAAATAGCATTTTGAATCGTTTTTGAAATAAATTACCGACTACGTAGGGCGTAATGGTACGCTAATGTTACCGGAGATATATCCTTCCTCCCTTCATATATTGTGCACATGAAGGGAGAAAAAAGAAATAAACAGGAGGCAATCGGATACGTTTTCCCCCATTCGGATGACTACCGAAATCAAATTTCACTCAGTGGTTGAATTTATTTATTGGTTCTTGGGGACATTTCATTGAAATGTATTATTTTGGAGTCTATAGGGTTCTTAATCTCTTTCTTTTGATTTTCTTTCTAAAGTTTACACAGACCCAAAATTGGAAAGCAAAACAAAAAAAAGAAACTAATTCGGTTGGACGAGGAATTGATTTAAATCTATAGTTTTTGCAAGAATTAGAAAATATACATAGGTGTGACTGAAATTTCGACTTGATGTTCATAATATGATTCTTGATTTATTGGAATTAGAAGGTTGGAATATTTCAATAACATGGTTTAACAAAATAATTTTTGGGATATTTCATTGAAATGTATTATTTTGGAGTCTATAGGGTTCTTAATCTCTTTCTTTTGATTTTCTTTTTCTAAAGTTTACACAGACCCAAAATTGGAAAGCAAAACAAAAAGAAACTAATTCGGTTGGACGAGGAATTGATTTAAATCTATAGTTTTTGCAAGAATTAGAAAATATACATAGGTGTGACTGAAATTTCGACTTGATGTTCATAATATGATTCTTGATTTATTAGAGAATTAGAAGGTTGGAATATTTTCAATAACATGGTTTAACAAAATAATTTTTGGGATATTTCATTGAAATGTATTATTTGGGAGTCTATAGGGTTCTTAAACTCTTTCTTTTGATTTTCTTCATAAAGTTTACACAGACTCAAAATTCGAAAGCAAAGCACAAACTAATTCGATTTTTGATTTAAATCCATAGCTTTGCAAGAATCAGAAAATATACATAGGTGTGGCTGATATCACGACTTGATGTTCATAAAATGATCCAGGAAATATTCTTGATTTATTAGGGAATTAGAAGGTAGGAGTACTTTTAATAATGTGATTTAACCAAATAATTTTTGGGACATTTCATTGAAATATATTGTTTTGGAGTCTATAGGGTTCTTAATCTCTTTCTTTTGATTTTCTTTCTAAAGTTTACAAAGACTCAAATTGGGAAAGCAAAAACACAAACTAATTCGATTTTTGATTTAAATCCATAGCTTTGCAAGAATTAGAAAACATACATAGGTGTGACTGATAACACGACTTGATGTTCTTAAAAGGATTCAGGAAATATTCTTGACTTGTTAGGGAATTAAAAGGTAGGAGTACCTTTAAAAATATGGTTTAACAAAATGATTTACTTGAACCTTTCATTGGCTATAACCTATTCAATATGCCTTTTATAGTTGTTTCAATAATTTTACCTATTCAACTATTAGTTTTGCCAATTTTATCTATTCAACCAATAGTTTTACCAATTTTCCTATTCAACCAATAGCTTTACCAATTTTACCTATGAAATCAATAGTTTTATCAATTTTACCTATTCAACCAATAATTTTATCAATTTTACTGATTCAACCAATAGTTTTATCAATTTTACCTATTCAATATGCTTCATGAATATTTGGATCTAAATTTTAGTACAATCAATTTAATAAATTTATATCAAATAAATTGATAAAAAAACATTGTACTTATAGGTTCTAGTGTCATTTCATTGAGATGTGCTATTTCGAGTCCATCTACCTTTATTTTGATTTTTTATTTTCTGGAGTTTACGCAGGCTTAAAGCATAGTGCAAAGGAGAAAACTCTTTATATTTATCTCATCATTTTTCTTAATAGACTATAAATTGTTATCACTGTTTTTTTTTCATTTCTAGTATCTGTTTTTCTATCTGTAGTATCTCTATGTATTGACTTTCTATTAAAAAAATCGAGTGAAACAGGATTCAAGTTGAGACTTAGGAAAAAAAAATATCTAACTTCAATTTTAAAAAAAAAAATTAAAATTTTTTTTTTTCTTAATTTGTATTGTTTTTTATTTATGTTATTTTAGTGCAAAATTAAATAGTGTGATTTAAAAATCTAAAAAAAAAAAACCGTTAATAATTGAAGATAACCACATTAGCCTCTATGCAGCAACAACTATTTTGAGCATGCTAAACTAATCCAATAAAAACAATACTCACATAATGAATATTTCGTACACTTAAATGTTTTTTGGCTGAAATTATTATTGTTAATATTATTTCTTTTGACTTCCTACTTTTTAATGAATTTTTAATTCACTCAATAATTACCATCACAAATAATTTATAATATAACATAAATTATATCATTAATAATATAGAGTACATCTTTTAGTAAATTTATATCAAGTAAATGTTTTTTTCTTTCTAATGCAACTGGCAAACATAAACAGCTTGGTCTTGGATGCTTTAAGGCAAGCGCTGCACAAACGTACTCACTTTGCATTACCCAGGGGGCACGTGTAACTTGAAGATAAGCCACGGAGTAACAATGCCCCCGCAACGCTCATATTAGACCGGGACCTACTTTTAAAGTGGATTCCGAACACTGCAAACAATTATGGCACCGCCGGGACTCGAACCCGAAACCTGTGGTACCGAACGCCAGAGCGCTAGCCACTCGGCCATTCAGGCCCATATCAAGTAAATTAATCGTCAATGATTGGCTAACGCTAAATTTCAGTATCTGAATGTTAGTTAACAATAAGTTATAAACAAGGTTTGCCCTTAACATTCAAAAATTCATGTACACTCACTTTTAAAAAAATTTACAAAGTGGAATTTCTGACCCCTTTAATTTTCCCCACCAAATCCTTGTTTTTTTAATTATATATTTTATTGAGTGATGCTTTTTTTTTTTAAGTTCAAATGAGAGATAATGAGGAATAGAGTGTTATTCCAGAATCTTCATTCACTAGCTGAAAACAGAGGAGTATAAAAAGAATTACTTAAAATAAAATTAATCATTTGTGAATAGCTGTATTGATTAACTACTGAAAGAGCTCAACAAAATTTTGTACTCATACTAACATTGTATGCATTTAAAATATTGAAATATATGCCCCAACCTCTTCCTGTTAAGATATTCTTTGGCTGTATTTGACAAATTAAAGGTAATTGGCTTTACATTAAAAAATGTTTGGTGAGCATTCACAGTAGAGAGGGATGTAGATAAGGACATACAAAAGGTTGACATTTCTTATATATATATATATATAAACACTATTTTTATTCACAATATTAAATTAAACGTTTTTCATTATTCTGTGAGTCTGTCTACATATTTAAATGTCCACTTTTTTAATACAGAATATTTCCATTTTGTTAATAGTTATGATTTATCTTATTATCGATTTGATTTATCTCTATAATTTATCGATATGATTTATCTCTATAATTTATCGATATGATTTATCTCTATAATTAATCGATATGATTTATCTCTATAATTTATCGCTAGGATTCATCTCATCCTTTAGATCATTACGTCCTTGATTCAAAGCATTAGACATCCTTTAAAAACACATTTATTTAGAAAGGTTTCAAAATGAATTAAAACAATGCTTTTCGTTAATTATACTCAAAAAATATACGGAGTTTTAATATTTTGTAATGTCCTCCTTAGCTTCCATTGCATCATGAATTATTTTTAGTATGCAGAGTACTCACGTGGGACACTTTTCCATTACATCCCACTGCCATTACCACTACATACTACTAAAATAATATTCATAAGAAACCTTTTAAATGTTACAAAATGTCTACATGATTTCGTTTTTAAAAAGCTCCATGAATGGTCAATTCATTTAGATAGTTAATATTGTTATATTAAATTTACGAACCTGAATCTCGTGATTTATGGCTTGTTAAATTAATTAACTAAAATTTGACATTGGTTTTGGTTATATAAAATATTTTACAAATTAAGGATCTCAGTGACTCTATAGGTAAGTTAACGCAGATTTGATTACTCATTTGGCCTTTTAAGATAAAGATTTTCTAATACCATGGACCACCATACAACTCTAGATCATTGTGCTTTCATTTAAGGTAGGAAATACATATTCTGGGCAACTTGCTTTTCCAATTCTTTGTTTTATTTAAAATGCACTAAGAGTACAAAAACACTAAAAACAAAGAAAAATTTTATCGAAAAACTGTAATTCACGTTTAAAAGCATTATTATTCTGTAAAATTGAATCAAAGCAAAGCCTACTTGGTAATTTGGTTCATCACCTTGACAAATATTACACTGCTAAGTACATATAGGCAAAAGCTTCTTTTGATCTTAAAATTTTGCTTTAACATAGGGTCACATCTTTTATCTGATTTCTCAGCTTTTCAGACGGGCTTTTTGCAAATCTCCCTCTTACTCTTCTTGTACTGATTGGATGTCCAATTAATTTAGATAGTTCAACAGTGAACTCAAATGCAACATTTCTTGTTGATTTTTTTAATCAAATAACAAATTCGTTCCATATTGCAATCAAATATTCAATAGCAGATATTTTGTTGCAGCAATTGGAAATAAATTGTCCAGGTAATTGGTAATTGTTGAGGTAATTGGGGTAACTCTTACCCGGGAAGAAGTGCAGCACAACCTGCGGTCCCGTTGAGAAAGGTTTATAATCTCTTATCCCAAGAGGAAATGCATTTAGCTCATCTCGGTTCATTAGTTGGCCTACAGATTCTCACCTGAGAGGAAGTATATTTCGCTCACCCTGCGTTTAGTCGAGTTTCGGGTTTGAAGTGGAGTTCTTCCATGAATCTATAATTATCTGTCTTTAAATGTGTTAAATATTGTATATTTCTAATTGTATATATGTGGTGTTTGTGCGTGTGTAAATAAAGATGCAAGTTCTCCAACCTGCACCTCAAGTGTTTCAACCCAACCATACAAAATTGAAATCTAGTTGCCCAACCTGCACACTACAAACTGCAAATAGCTAGTTAAAATTTGATTTTTTTTTCTAAATGTATTATTTTAAAACTAGACACAAATTTATTCAGTTTATTATTGTGTTTTTGTGAAATCTTAAAAAGAATTATGGAGACATTAATTTAAAAAATGAAATTTTTGTAATGATTTTTAAGAGTTTATTCATCTAAAATTCTAAAAAAAAAATTAAAATTTTGATCTTATTATATTTTAATAAATTTAATAAAAGAATAAAACCTTTTTCAGAAAATTGTTTTTGAAAAGTTTTCTAATAATTATTCAGTGAGAAGGAATTTATCTTTCCAGAAAATTTATGCTGATAATTTTTAAGAAATTTGAATATTTCATCTGTTTCTGAAAATTTGTACGTAACCAATAACTATGTTACAATCATAAGAAACACCATTGTATAAAAATTGAATTTTTTAGAGTAGTAATCAAAATTACACTTTAATTAGATTTGTTATAAATTATATACTGATAGTCCTTCAAAATACAACACCAAGAAGGTTAAAAGATATCAAAAGTCAACTTTATTTTACATATATCACAAAATACAAAGGTAATCAAATATATAGCCCCCTTAAGTTGAGAAACAAATAGAACTGGGTGTTTCTATGTAGCCGCCACTGCTGGCAATAACTGCTGCTACACGCCTTGGCATTGAATGCGTACTTGGGGTATGTCAGTTCATGCTGTTTCCACATGTTGTTGAAGTTAATCTGGCGTAGTAGTGGGTGCTGTATGCTTGGCCAGTTGTTTGATAATCATTGATCAGACATGTTCGATGCTCAATACATCGGGAGAACAGGCAAACTAAGGCAGCAATACAATCTGGTGGGCGAATAATTGTTGAACATTGCTTGCCATATGTGGTCTCACACTGTGTTGAAATATGACAGCAGGCAAGTTTTGAAATTAAAACAAGACCGCAGGTTCAAAACTTCAAATATATAGGACTGAATGATCAGTAGTCCGATAATGTATATTAGGGGGCTACGGGAGTAAAATTCAAAACATCTTAAACCAAAATGCCTAGTGAAGGGCCGTTAGTTGGATGCATAAAGCAAGAGTAACCCATCCTCTCGTCATGGTTTTTCCAAACTAAAATACGAACATTGTTATTCTGTAAGCAGAATCATGGTTCGTTTAAAAGACAATGTCCTGTCATCCGTTTGTCCATGTTCGGTGTTCATGGCATCATTGCAGACGTAAATTCCAGTGGTCTATAGATAAAGACAATCGTCGCAATGGATGCTTTGTTGAAATTAACCTGTGCTGCAAATATCAATGAATGGTATATGCTGACACAGCGTTTTATGAAACAGACACTATTTTTTGCACTATTCTTCCTGATGTTGAATATGGTATATGAGTGCCATGCACAAAAATATGTCAGGCGTGTGGTGGTGTGGTGGAGCTAAAAAGTGATTAAATCGTTCCTGTAGGTCGGTCCGTCTTTCCCGAATCTATCGATTGCATGTCCGTCTCACTGGGGCTTGATTATGTTCTCCAAGAACACCAATTTCTTGGAATGATCAGCCACAATTCTTCCTCTATGAAACTCATAAATGTGCTCAATTACTGTCTGCAATCTTCTACGAGGTATGTGAAGCTTCTTCCCCAAAAAAAGTACTTATAAGCAGCCTTCCCCCCTTTTTATATTGTATTCGCTTGTAAGAGGCACTAAATGTGCCCATGATGTGCATCTGCTTCAAAATGCTAATCAGCTGCATATCTTATCGAGGTATACGCATGGTGGAAATTTCATGTCTTTTGGATGCTTCCTTCATGGAGTTGGATTTTGGATGGTCAGTAATATGTATCCATAATCTGAAAATTTAATTATTTATTTGAAAATGTATATTAAATTTTAAAAAATGGGTTTATTTAAAACTTTTTTTCATTCAAATTCAGTTAAAGCCAATGTTTAAAAGAGTGCTTAATTGACAGACTCAATTCTATTATTCATGACTTGATTAATTATTTATTATGCAGCATAAATAAGACATATTCATATCCTTTTAGCCGGCAAAATTATTTAAGATCAATTCAGTAAATTATGTTACTGAAAATATTCCTATTTCCAATAAACTTTTAACGAGAATAGCTAAATGCAGCATATCAGAAATGTGTTAATGAAAAAAATCAATAAACTAATTTTTTACGCTTCTGTACTGTAATCAGTTTATAAATCGTACGTCCTTTATAATAATTTCATAATTATTCTTTTTCATTATTTGAGACTTGACAACAATTGTTTTTATTGAGCTCTATATTTTCATTATGCATTTAAAGTATTTAAACAATCCTTATTTGTAAATGAAGAAAAATTACGCAAATGAGCATATCACGAATATACATTTAAAACTAGAGTATTGAAAAACTTAAACAATGAATCCTTTTTTTATTGCTCCAACACTTTGTGTCGGTTATGAAAAGGTCAAATTCCTTCCATGATGAATTTTTGTGTCAGAAGCAGACGATTGAATGATCACATATTGAGAATTTATATTTTATGGATTCAGAAATAAATATAGGAAGAAATCTCAAACTTTTTGGTGTAATCAAGTTTTTCATATGGTTTATAATTTTAACACTGCAGTTAAATATTTGTTTATCAATAGATAAAACATCCAGTTTTTATTTCTTTGTTCATTGACGGGACTCGTGTTCCACGTTAGAACATTTTTAATTTATGTTATTATGTGGAAAAGCTATACTCTTAGAAATTCACTAAGCTCATTTGTTTTTAAAACATTTTCTGGCAAAATAATGATTAAAGAGATTCTAATCAGGGTTGAAAGAATTTTTTTTTTAAATAAGCCAGCCGTGAATTATATAAAATTCAGAACAAAATATTTTAATTTAAACCGGATTTAAAAGCAACTAAACAAGATGCAACATACACTAATGTTCAAGGTTAAGAAATTTTAAGAAAATTATCATATTCAACGAAGGAAGCAACTTGTATGAGTTTGCATGTATGACAAGTACACGCATGGGAAAATTATACTACAGCAAAAATAGATTTAAAAGGAACATATTTGATATATATGTTTCTAACAATATGGATTAAAAAACATGTTTGATACATAAAAAAAAAAACTTGTTATTGGGGGGAATTCTGTTTCTGTGTTTAGTACATAAGGAAATTTCCAAATTATAAAAAAAATGAATAAACTACATTATTTGAATGATGGCAGGCAATGGGACACAATTAGATGTTTTGAAAGAGGTAAGAGACAATTGAAAGTAGCTTTGCACTTTAAATATCAATCGTTCTGTTATTTTCCGCTTCTGGAACTAGTATCAAAGTGAAGGAACATTGTCTTAAAGAGCCATGTGTTGACGTCTGAAAATCATAATTGTCCTGACGACCATAATAATGACCATTTCTGTGTCTACAAGAATAACTACATTTTAGATGCTTCTGACCTTATTGTGTCAACAGGAATAGCTGTGTCACGTCACGGCGAACTGTGCACAGACAACTACATGAAGATTGGCTGTCAGCAAGGAAATCTTGGATTAGCATTACATTGACGGTTTCATACAGAAAAAGCCATTTAAAGAGTGTTCGAGATCATCGCAACTAGATACAACAGCTATAGGGTATCGTGCTTTTTACCGATGATTCCCAGTTTAACTTACACAGATTACTGATCTGGCGAAACTCTGGAACACTTTTTCAGTCTAGCAACGTCCACTATTGTGCATATAAAAAGAAATGGTTCGATGGTTTGGGACGGTATTGCTATCTGCTGTCGCACTGATCTTCACATCCATCCTCATGGTACTGTGACTTTTAGTGTGGTATAAAGACGACATTGTATATTTGTCCATTCCTTTCAGCCTTGTATCCTAATTCTGAGAGATCCTTGAGAGGACCTTGTATCCTAATTCTGAGATGCCAGAGTTCAAGGATAGCAATTTCAGTTAATACTTAAAATCTGAGGCACTACTTAGTATAGAATGGATATCAGGATCATCCGACTTGAATGCCATTGAACATGTTAGGGAGACGTTTACATTCATTCCCTAATCCTCCTCGGAACCATTCCGAGCTGAGAGCGGTTCTTTCCCTATGTATGCGCTGATTTACTTATTGTGCGTTTAGTCTCTATTCTTAGCAACGAAAACATTTTGGGAAGATTGGGACTGCATGATTGAAATTTTCGCATCTACAAACGGAATGCTAACTGAAGTTTTCAGAGTTTTTCTCTCATGCCTTCCCTTTTCATCTTAGGCATCCATCCTTCTTAATCATTTATGGTATTTATTATTTAAACCACGAGGTATTAGAGAATAAACAAGGCTTAAGTTACTCTTAATAGATATATAAACAAAATTTTGACGCTGTATTAACAAACCTATTCCAAATTATTAAATTATGGACCTACCCCTTCCCCCGAAAACTTCCCTAGACAGCCTGCCCGTCGATGCAAGACGTTTGCATAACTGTTAGAACTAGTCGTCTCAACTCAGAAAGTAGAGAATGCAACACACGCCTCTATCACAATTCGAACCTGCGTCCTGCACACAATATGTGTGCGTTATATTGTAAACTTTTTAAATTTTGATCTCATTTTTCAAATTTATTCAATTTGGAAAAACAAAAACTGAGAATTTTCTACGAAGAGTTATCACATTAATTATGTTTTTGAGCTACTTGATAATTAGCCTATTGGGCTTTTGAACAGATCGAAATCAGTTCGAAACCCAACAAGCGAACCGACTAGAAAGCTGCCTCATATATGGCGAATGTGAACATATTATGAATGCCGTTATGAATTATGAAGTCCCTCATTTAGGTTTTGAAGAGATATGTAAATGAAGTGTTGTAAGAAATGAAGATTAAAAAGTAGCAAAGTTGTACTCTAAGAGTAGCGGATTGAAACTATTTGTAGCCCAAACTTAAACATGAATTATTTTGCAACCAAGTACATTTACTATTAAATCAAGTCTATATTACATTTTGCATGGTTAGGCCTGAGTAGATAGATAGGTTAATTATACTAAACATATCATTTAATTTGTTTGTATACAAAAATTTTTCACTAAGTTACACTTTTGAATTGCACTAATTTTTTTCTAAAATCAATCCTTCATGCTGCAAAAAAAATGCTACCAAAATTATTTCTGCTATTACAAATAATATTACATATCAATCTATCTGAATAAAAACAAGTAATATAAAAAATTTAAAAGTCAATTCCTTTTTTTTTTCTCACTATATTGCAGGAAGTCCTTTATAAATAATTTTCATTCATTTTTTAAGTTTATCTGTTATAGTTTATCTATTGGTAGATACATGCAACTTAAATAAAAAAAAAAAACTAATATTAATTAATGAATTAATATTTGAAAAACTGTATTAATATCAAGTGTTTCATCCACTACAAGTTCAAAAATGTATTTGAACTTGAGTGGATGAATAAAAAGTGTTTTATTAACGATTGAAAATTTGAACAAGAGATATATATAGGGAGAGTGTGAGCTAATAGAAGGAATTTAAAAATAGAATAAGTCACCGTAGTACGCTACAAATGACTTTGCCTTTGGCAAGAGAGAAAATTGATGCAGATCACTCAAGTTACTTTTATATATATATTCTTTGATGTATTGTGAATGTGTTCAATGTAGTGCTAGTATTTTTTGAAGAAAATTAAATATCAATTTAGAATTTTTATGACTTTTATTATTAGTATAAAGTTCTTTTTATTTTATTCCTTTAACTTCAAAATTATGCAAATAAAATTTACTATTTGCATAATTTTTTTATTTTTATACGAATTAGAAATAAGAAAAAAAATTCCGATGGGCTCAACATTGAAACGTTCGCGAAATTCAAGTCATTCTTATATCAGACTTTATATACTGCGATTTTCATGGAAATCTAGTAATGCCATATCGGAAGATATAGATCCGAATTGCTAGATTTGAATGTTCAACATTAAAAACTTTTTTTGAATTGTACAAAATTATAATTCTTTGGGATTTTATATAAACTTAAAAACAGTAGTGTATATTTAAGATTTATAGCCCGCAAGAAATAAAAGGTAGTCCAAAAAGCAACATGTTGCCCAGTTCGAAATTTTTTGTAGCCAAACCACTTTAAAAGTCGCCCAATCTGCTATTTATCGCCCAATCTGCTATTTATCGCCCAATCTGGCAACACTGGATGGATGGCGCGAACACATGCCTTCCCAGTGTAGGTTCTTTTTAAATTGCAGTGTCACCAGCGGCCAGTTGGTTTGGTGCTTTTACCATAAAAGTGGCTAATAAATTTAGCTGAGACATAGGCTGACGAGAAGTTTAAATGCCTCCGCATCTTTATTCAGCATGTAACTATTTAACATAATAAATATACACCGATTGGTGAATGTTTATTTTTCGAAGATCTTCTTCTTCGCGAAGCCTTTTTTTTTTTCCTTGTAATTTTTAAAATAAATTAAAAACCTTTCAGTGTTAATCAATAAGCGTGAACCAAATTTTATTAATAAATATTTAATTATTTTGGTTCGGTTTGTCGCTCTACGGTCATTTTGTGCACACTTTAGGGCTAATTAGACCTACAGTTTAACGTGGATTCCAAACCACCAACAAACCTAATTATTTTGAGGTAATCATTTAGGTATATAAGTTATTTAGCAGTTGATATCAACAGTTATATAGTTAAGCAGTTATTTAAAGACTTAAATTAACTTTATTTTAATGATTGCAGTTTGATATTGTGCATTTTTTTAATTATCGAAACTGTTATAACTTAATTGAGTTGGCTTTGAGAGTGACAACTTATATAAATTCTATAAAATTAATTATTTTCAAAATGCATCGATGTTTCATTCATTAAGTGATCGATATTTATAAACAATATTTTAATTTCTTTTGTACAAACATTTTTTATTGAGTAATTTTGGAATAACTATGCATGATCTCTTATTTGATTTAAATAAAAACACCACTAAACTGTCACAGAATAGTGATTTTCAAATGCTTTAAATTCCAGATGTTTACACTGACAGAATTTTAAATTCAATGAATAATTTAATAAATTAGCCAATCTTTTGAATTACCTTTTTTTTAATAACACAGGACTCAAAAATGAATTTCTTATCTCATATTTTTTTATGTTTTCTGCATTGTTTGTTGAAAACTGATTTTTTGATTAATTTAATGATATGTATGAATACTGATTACTGATTTTTTAAATCTTTTCTGTATTGCTTGATGTACACTGATTTTTTGACTAATTTGATGACACCTATGAAAAACTGATATTTGATGAATACTGAGTACTGATTTTTTATGTTTTCTGTATTGTTTAATGAAATACTGATTATAAAACGAATATTATTCATGCACATAGCATTTTTTTCGTATAAAAATGTAAGCAAATTTTTAATTTATAAATATTCTTTAAAAATATTTAATTATAAAAACCTATAAACTAGGAAATTTTGGTAAATAGAAATACAATACTACAAAAATTGCAATATAAAAATAAACAAATGATGTTAAAGGCTATAATAAATAAGTATAAGAAAATACCATAAAACACAGTTTCTCATCTTTGATGAAACAGTTTGTTAAGCCTTCAGATAGAATGGGAATGTTTTAAAATCCTATAGGAGAAATTTTTTTCAACTCTTTTAGATGAAAATTTGAAGAAGAAATGTACATTGTTTCTCAAATCAAAATGTTGAGAAAACCAATGAATGTCGCTGAACAATAAGAATATATTTATTTAAAAATGTTATTCAAAGAGTTTGTGCAAAAATACAAGGATTCACGTTGTGTACTTATCGAGAATAACCAGCCTGAGAAATTTAAGTAGTTGTTGATGTAGTTTAAAAGCTTTCAATTTTTTCTTTCAATTTTGTCAATATGTTAATAGAAGAGACGGTAAAAATTTTCCGAATATCAAAAAGATGAGAAGGAGATATCAAAATAATAGATGAAGTATTAAAATTATGCAGATTATTAAAAATGGGTAGTATGGACGTTTTTATAAGAAAAAGACCCTTAAAAGTTTTTACATTAAAAGGAAACAGTTTTGAAGAAATTCCAAAAGAAAGAGCTTGCTTATGGAATAAAACACTGCTTGATCAATATTATCTCCATCCTATTTTTTACTTTTTTTCAATAATATTATTGAACTATTACTACTAATAATGTTATTGAAATAATATTATTGCTTCTTATAAATACTAATGAATATAAATAAAAAAGAAATGAAGCTCAACTACATTTTTGTCATGTTTTATATATTATAATGGGATAGAGAACCCTGAACATAGGTTTGAAATACAACTAAGTAAAGTATTTTTTTCACAATTTTTTTTTTTATTTTTTTTCATCAACACGAAAAAGTTTTTCAGAATCATTATTGCAAAAGTTGAACTGGCATACTGATATATATATATATATATATATATATATTATAACATGCATATTTTCTACTCTATTGATTTTTTTGTATCGCAGAATTGAATAATTTTAGAATAATCATTTAAAACTTTTACAAATAGCTTACTGTGCTGCAGGTAAGAAAAAGACCCCTAAAAGCTATTTTTTCAAAAACTAAACAGCGTTTTTTAACATTTTTCTTATCATAAAAATTAAAAAATGAATCTTTAATGAAAATTTTATAATCTGTGATATATAACAACTTTAGTCCCATTCCTGAGTTTCTTATATTGCGAATTCAACTTTTGTAATGCATCATTATAAAAGGGCCTATTTTGTGTGCTTTTGAGTAGTTCTTATACGTTTTGCAATATTTATTACATGACATATATACTCTAAAATCAAAATTTTACTAAAACTGATTCAAAAGTTTTATTTCTTTAACAGGTGCAACTTCTCAGGAAAGTTTTTCAAATAAAAGAAAGAAGAAAACGTTTAAATTTGTATAAATTATTTATTAAAACAAAAACATTAAATGATAAGAAATAGTACAATAACAAATTGTTGCGTCTTCTTTTATGTTCCATTTGGTTTCAGAAATTGAACTTATCATTAGTTGATGTTATAAAAAAAAAAAAAAACTATAAAAATTCAACAATAATGTACAATTAAAAAATGTACATAGTTAAAAACAAAACTTGATGAAAGCAACGATTATCATAAATTTAAAATTTGACGCTAAATATGTCAATATTGGCAGTAAATCTTTATTCTGGGAAAGCCTCCTTTATTTTCATGACTGAAATATAATTATCTTTATCTTTATTATTATTAAACAACATAAATATAAAACAACATAATTGGTCTTAAAAAAAGACATTAATGAATAAGCTGAAATGAAAACCTATTTTCAGTACCGATAGACTTCATCAGATAGTCTATACTTTTCGTTTTTACAATGTTTGGAAGACTATACAGTTAAATAGCTCTAAAGATTTACATTTGCACAAATCCCATTATCCTTTTAAAGAAAAGGAAAATGTCTGATAAAGAGAAAAAGCTCAGTTTTTCTCTCATCATTGTCACACTGTAATTTTCATTTTCCAATTTATTACAGTCAGTCTGGTCGAGGAAGTAGTTCATTCTCTTGATGCAAATGTTATGACGGAAGACAAATCTTCTTATGATCAAGTCTTATAGGATTTATCAAATCACTCGTATTGTGCCAGAATTGAATCTTCTAATCATTCTGTCAGTTATTGTCAAACAATTCTGTACCATGACAAGAAATGGGATTCAAGATTCACAGTTATGGGATATTGAGTGATTAAAAAGGTTTTTAATTAGACAACTTTAAGTTCTAATCCATCAGAGGATGTGTCTTCGTCTATTTCTGACAATCACAAGATAAATCTGATATTTTATCCCTTGGTCTCTCATCTGTAGTAGGAACTTTAACACGTAGGACAATATCACTTAAATCAGGCTTTGGGTTGTGTTTCGTTGGTAAGGTCTGTTCTCTGGTGCCTCCAGAAGAAAGCAGCTCTCGCTCTTTGGAATTCCGCCACTTCATACGACGGTTTTGAAACCAAATTTTAACCTGTGTAAAAGGAATAAAATAAAAATATACTTTCTATACATATATACTAAAATCATTTATACATTATTACTTAAAACTAACCTATGCTATTAATTTCGAACGATATATATATATCCATATATATATTCCCCCATGTGGGTGCGTGTTAGAATAGCCCAACTATAGCCCATGCATGTCGTACAGGGCGACTAAAATGGGTACCCAGTGCCGGGTGGGGTGAAGTCAGACTTCCCTTTTGAGTGCCTCATGGTGTGGTGCAAGGTCAAGGACAAAAGAAGCTGCATTTTTTACCCTTCGGTTTAAGCAGATTCATGGATTTTCTGTCGACCAAGTGGGATAAAAACACCCTCATATATCTATCTATATATATATATATCTGAGAGGTTTGAATGCGGGGCATCCCAGATTTTTTTTTTTATTGAGAATACTATAATGGTTTTGTTACACAATTTACGTGTAGCGAATATCTGCAGTAGCTTTTGGCATGCAAAATATTAGTGTTTATAATTAACTCCCTGTTTGTCCTCCTTTGGTTTTCATTTTCATGTGTTGTGTTTTTATTTATGAGGTTCGAGTCCCAACATACGTATAAAAATTCATCATCGATAGGGTATTATCAAAGATATTAATTAAAATATCACTTGCAATAGAGTGGACATACAGGTGATACCACCATTTGTTCTAATCTTTAGTAATGTAAGTGATTACAGGATTTTTTATTAGCAGTAACGATATGTCTTATAAAATTATTCAGAAGAAGAATTTAATAATTTTTAATGCCAATTTTTTGTTTTTAAATGAAAAATTTCCATTCAACGATTTTATTTTAATGGTCATGCCTAGAAAATATCTACTGTATCTAATAAAAATTCGGAGGTATTTTTATGTGTGCAAACAATTTTCTATTATTTAATGATATTTAATCCTTATTATTAAACATAAGGAAATGTCGAAAGTCAGTTCAACATTACGTTTGTATTGCATTAGTAATTCTAATCTTAGCAACACATTTGATTGCAATTTGGCTGGTAAATTAGTTATTTTTTACAAAAGATGAATAAAATGATATGAATTGCAAAAATATATTTTACAATTGTAAAATATATTTTGCAAACAGTAAAAAAAAAAAAATAAATAAATAAAATGAAATAATAAATAAATAAATAAACTGTATGGGGATAAAAATATTCGAGAATTCCTCTTAGAATGCCAAATAACTTTTATTTAACCCTCTTTTTCTAGAAATTAATCAAGCTTAGTCTAAAAATTCCAGAATTAAATATAAATGAATTTTATTTAATAAAATAAAAACATAAATTTATGTTTGTTTGTCGATTAAGTCCACAAAACTCGACGATTTATTTCACATATTTTTTTTCAATTTTTGACATTGATGAGCCTCATGTACCACTTGTCCCTACGGGTGATGACGGAGGACAAGGGTAACGGCCCCGCAGTTGTCTGCGCACGGGAGAAAATCGAGAAAATGCCCACCAGGCAGCCTGACTATCTATGCAAGATGCTTTTTATACATATTTTCACAATTGCCCTCAAACCTCCTCTATACAGAAAGCAGTGACAACAATGCCGCCAGCGGATTTGAACCTCTACCCTGCTTGCACATTAGTTCCTGCACTGAGCCCCGGGTGCGCCTTTCCGCACATTTATCAACACGAATAAAAAACAACAACAACAAAAAAAAAAAGCGTACGGCCAAAATCAGTTTGTTAAATATAACTGTTGCTCAATAAAAATATCGATTAAAAATATTACACGAAATATTAATCCCAAATTAATATAAATGATAGAATTACAACCGAAATTTAACTTATGTTCTTTCCGATTTACAGTTTTGTAATACTTCTAGCCCTATAATTAATTAGCTTCCTTATATAATTTATCTAAAAATACTGATTTCAAATACAAATAAATTCTATCTAAGAATTATATTTATTTGCATGGTAGTTCTTCAAACTAGTCCACAAAGTTCCATAGATTTAATTCACATTTGACACGTATAAGGCGAATAAGAAAAACTTAATGCAAATAAACGTCTTTTTAAATAAGAATATTGTTCAATTAAAATATTGATTAGAAAATATTACAAGAAACGTTAATCCAAGACAATAAAATAAAAATATTTCGACTGAATCCTTGTAATTATATGTCGATTCTTTGAGAGACAAATTCACTTCAGACTTTCCAATTTCTTGAGTACTGTGTACTCGAATAATTAATTGAGACTTTTATATAATTTGTGCTACTAAAAATACTATTAAACACAATTCTTTGAAATTTACAAAATTTGTAAATAAATACTCTACTTAATTTTAATGTTCAAGTGATACAGAATGTTAAGAAGATTATTTTGTGCAAATTTTTTAAGTGTGGAGAAGTTTTTGCAGGATGTGGCTTCCAAGGTTCTTAGTAAAATCTCTTAATTAACTCTGCTATTAATAAATTTTTTTTTTAGCTGTTTAGTTAAAACAGTTGTTATTCATAATTCGTTCATATTTTCATACTATTTTTAAAAAATAATTCATTTTTATTAATAGCATATAGTTTTTATGTTATGATTGTAATAGTTTCATTTTACACAGTGCAATATTTAGTAGCAATACATATTAAGTTGCTTTATGCGATCTTTAATATTTTTTATTCAAGAACTTTACTTCAATTTATTCTCAGAAATCTCTTTCCTGAAATTCCTTTTTAAAAAGAATGGCAAGAATATTAGTAGAAATGTGCATAAAAGTTTAGTGATTGTATTATTGGATTTTTTTTTTTATTGTTTGTTAGCTTATTGATTTCAGAAAAATGCAATAATTTAAAGAACTATTCATTGCTTCACCAGAAAGATATCAGTTTTGAAAATTTTTAAAAATAATCTTCTTGGATATGAGAGGAAAATATATATACTAAACTTCCCGGTCTAGAATAGTTTTGACCAGGTCCAGCAGACTACTGGCAGTTGAAAAGATTCTGGGGAATAGGTAAAAACACAATTTTAATTTGCCTGAAACACCTGAGTTGAATTGGTTTGTCGCTCTATATTTTAAGCACATTTTAGCCTAATTAGACCGGGACCTACAGTTTAACGTGTTTTCCGAACAGCTAACAAACATCCATGCCATGGCAGGATTCGAACCTGAAGGCTGTGGTATCAAAGACCAGAGCGCTAACCAATTGGCCATCAGGCCGCTAAAAACATGGAGAAGACAGATGAGTGGGATGTTGATATCTTTCTGATGGTGGACAGTATTTTGATGTGACAACGTTATATGGGGAGAGAACTTGATGCCTACTGGGAGGATATTCCCGAGTAACAGCTCTGGACTTCCGTGCCTTAATAGAATCCCCCATCCCCACAAAAATCCAACCAGTCAGTCAAAGCCTCCACCGAATGTATTCGTTTCTAAACAGAGAAACCCTACAGGAAATCGAATTCAAGTCGACTTTTGTGCTACCACCGTGTCACGAGTTGGCATTCCAACCCTTTGACGTTGTTAAACATAGGAAGGAGCGATAATAGAGGATGTACTTATCCAATGATCTCATGATTGAATAAAAGTGATAACACTCAAATAGTTGTCGGTATTGTTGTGACTATTGTTATTGTTGTATTGTTGACTATCACACAGCATAATTGTCCATTTGTTTTGCATTTTAATAATTTTTCAAAATTTTGTAAACTGATATCCATAGAATTAATCATGATATTTAAAATACTTTAATTTATGAATACATCCACATTGGTTAAAACAGTACAACTATAAAGACTATATAACTATATTTTTGTTTAATTTTTAAATTTTTCACATTATATAACTAGTACCTAAATTTGTCATAATATAATGAAATCGAGTTTATTACATTCATATATTTTGTTTCTATCTGCTTAAAAATAATTTTAAACATATTTATCATTGCCATATTTCACACCAATAGCATATATAATTTCTAGTTGCCTTTTTTTATTGACATATACCTTTAAAAAATTTAGATAACTAAGTGCAACTAAAAATAAAACTAAGAAGATTTTACAGGGATGTAATAAAGTTTAATGAGAAAGATGTAAACCCCTATTTTAACAAAAAATAATTATTATCTCTTTTAGTGAAGCCTTATTTTGCTATCAACACAACAACTCACAAGAATAAGCCACTTCTTTTGAGGTAACTGAAAAATCAGAGATAATAATTCGAACTCTATTCGAGCTTCCGTTGAAGTTTTGAGAGTGGTGTCTTGTGCTTTAACGTTTTTGTCAGTTCTAACATTAACGAATGTAAGCAAGCGACAGGGCTTAGCGCGCAAGCCACTGAATTGCTTGAATATAAATGACGTCACAGCTGCAACCAATCATCGACCACAATGTGAGGCGCGTATTGATTGGCAGTTTTTAGCAGGAGTGATAACGCTGTCCCTCGCACATATCCCTTACCCGACTCGTTCGTACGAGACATTAGCATACACTTACTCTGCCAAGGATCAATAGACATAGATTAGTAGCATATATCTATACGGGACACAAAAGCATCCGAGGCTGTCTTTTGTCTTTTTATCCTTTAAGAGTTTTTAAAAAAAAAAAGACACTAAAGAATTAATGTTTTTAAAGGTATTCCTTTACAAGTTACATCTTAGTTGAAGTGGAGCATTTAAAAATAAATTTTTATATACGGTTAACAAAATTTGTAGAGTTGAAAATTTGCTTATGATTTCAATTTACCGAAATTTAAAATTGCAAAATTTCTTTAGACTTGATCCAATACAGAATGGCTACTGAGTTTTAGAGGGTTGATGACCCAAATGAAGATAGTAGATTGTAACAAGTAAAATTAAATTTTGGAAATTTTGAAGTAACAGTTAAAATTTTTAACGTAAATAAAAAATGAGTAATTTTTCATTGATCAAATAAAAAAGTTTCTTTAAGTTATTTATTAAATTATTATTATTATCATTTTATACGATTTGCAAGAAATTAAGAAATTTAAAAATGGTTTAAGCATGTGATGTAACTAAAAATAAAATAACTTGTTTTTCAAAAATCAAGGAAAAATCAGAAAAGTCCCAATTACACGGCCAAGAATAATCAAAAGTTTCTTAAAATTACGCAGTATACTTAAAAAATTTTGCTGAAACCTAAATTGAATTAGTGGAGCAAAGTTGTTTAACGTCATTAGACATATGGCTGAAACAAACCTTAAAAGGGTCAACTGTTTTTTTCATGTAGAAACTATGTAACGAAATTTCCACTTCTTCCTCACTGGTGCAACAGCCCCATGGCGGGCGAAGGCGTCTGTCTGCTGGCAGATTTCAAGACAAGAGATATTTCCTTTTACGGAGCAGGGTTGTCAGCCTTATGGCAATTCCGAGAATACCATATTTTACGAGTATTTGACATCATTTATCTGAAGAATTACAATGTCGAGTCCTCCAGAGAAAAGAACAGGACCATAGTCAATCCTATGTAGCCAGACGGTTGAATGTGAGCCTCTCTGAAATTCATAGACTATGAAAAGAATTTCTTAGAAATTTCTAGAAGGTGCAGCCGAGTAATAAATGTGAATAGAAAAACAACAACAGATGACTATTTGTAACTAGCTGCAAGAGGATACAAAACTATTGCATTAATCCAGCTTTGATCTTTTCTTGGAGCAGTCGCTGAAAAGCTGGTATCCACTCAAATGCGTGCAGAAAGCTTCATGAAGGAGGCTGTCTGCAAGACGTCCAACATTCTGTGTACACCCTTCTCAAAAATGTCCATTGCTCAATTATAATGTATTAGTTGTCTCTGAACCAGCGTCGGAAAGTGAATAGGCTTGCATCTTTGACATACCTGATACCACGCTTCTGCTTGATATCATAAATATGCCTAATCTTATGCAACTAATTCTTAAATTGTAGCCTACTAGGTTATTAAATTAGTCTTCAAGATATATATTTAGGCTTTTCAGGGTTGTTGTTGTGTTTAGATTTCTTAACATTCTTAGAATATATGAAATTTCTTACCTGAGAGTCTTTGAGACCCAGCTTTTCTGCAAGTTTCTTCCTATCGGGTTTGCTGATATATTTCTGTAGCTGGAACCTTTTTTCCAGACCTTGTCTTTGGGCATCGGAGAAGACCGCTCTCCTCATCATTCCCCTCCTGGGCTTACCCCGAGTTGCTGTTGCCCATGGAAAAGAAACTGAAGACGCTGTAGGAAGAACTGCGCTCGATGTAGTTATAGTAAGAGGAACATTATGACTCATCATGGCTCCACTAAGACTTTGGTAGCCATGATTCACTTGAGAACCTGTGAAAAAAGGAGAGTCAAATATCATTTTTTGGAATGAATTCATTTAGCAAGTATTTTTTTAAAGAATTCTAAAAAATAATAATAATAAAAAATAATAATAAAAAAATTAATAATAATAAAATAAATTATTTCATAAGATCTGTTTAAGCGAAAGTTGCATAGTATTTAGACATAAGTTTGCTCGTGGTTATGAATGTGACCACAGTTATATATTTCGATATATATAACGGTTCGAGTCTAACTGCTAGCCAACTGGTTAGCGCTCTGACCTTTGGTACCACAAGCTTCAGGTTCGAGTCCTGGTGGGGGCATGGATGTTTGTTAGTGGTTCGGAATATACGTTAAACTGTAGGTCCCTGTTTATTTAGCCTAAAGTGTGCACAAAATGACCATAGATCGATAAACAGCCTTAAAATGGCCCAACAGCCTCATCGGCTAAGGCCATCTGCCTACTGACAGATTTCGAAACAGGAGATGTTATCTTTTAACGGGATAGGGTTGTAAGCTATATGCCCAACACTCTACAGTCATATTAGTCCGGGACCTATGGTTTAAAGTGGATTCTGAATCACTGCAAACAAACATGGCTCCGCCGAGACTCGAACCCAAAACCTGTGGCACCAAGCACACCTTTATTAAACTGAATTGAAAGAGAATTTTATTTAATTTAGAATACTGTTGTAACATTTAGCAAAAATGTTAAAATTTTTAATTAGATGCATTTAATCTTAATCAGTAATAAAAGTTTTATGCATAGTTTTTAAAATGTTCATATGAATTTAGCAAAATTTTTTATTTTTCTTAAAAAATATAAATATTTTATAAAAAAAGTATTTTTATAAAAATATTCCTTTTGTTTTTAAATTTATAAATAAAAAATAATTGTTAACAAATTTAATAACTCTTTAATTAATTAATTAAGATTTTAGCGTTCTTCTGTCCGAAAATAATTATTCAAAATGGTTATAACTGGACAACAGTTAAATCAACATATTTACACTGTTGAAAAATACGCTCATTGGTTAAATGAATCCACTTGCTTGGACTAAAAATAAAGTTATTAGCCATTAGCTGTCAAAAGTGCTGAGTTAAGTGTTCTAATTAGTTTACGGCAAATTAAAAAAGCAAACTTGTATTCCTGTTTTCTTTTCAATTACTTTAGTCCTCAAGAATTTGGTTCCTTGTAAGGATCAGAGGAATTCAAAGCTTATAAAAAAGTTATCCTCCAATTGAATGAACAAAACGGGATCATTTTCAGTGAACAATTATGAAGAGTAGAGAAAAGAGTAAGATTATTAGTTTCAATTTCATCACGTGGTATGTCACTTAATATCATTAGCTGAATGAAGTTATTGATGAAGAAAGGCTAAAGGTTTCTACCCTACACTGTAATTAAGATATAAACAAACGCGTCTTGTTTCATTGTTTCATTTTTTTTTTACACCTCAATATTGTTGTTCGATTGAATTCTACTAACAATAAAAATCAACAGGGTAATTTTTAATGCTTTTTGCTATAATACATTATTGGTGGGATTTCAGATATAAGTATCGACAGTACAAATACAACTTAAAGTGAAAGATATTTTTTATTTATTTTTATTTTTATTTTTTCTTTATTTTTATTTTATTATTTTTTATTTATTTTTTATTATTATTATTATTTATTTATTTTATTTTATTTATTTTTTAATTGTTAAATTATTTATTTTATTTATTTATTTATTATTTTATTATTTACTATATTATTTATTATATATTTATTTGTATTTTTTACAAAAAAAAAAAAGGGGAAGGTAACACAAATATTTCAGAATATTATTCAAAAATATTAATAATAAAAACATAAACTCTTGAATTTGGAATTTAAGATTTGGTTTGGTTTGTCACTCTACAGTCATCTTGTGCACACTTTAGGCTAAACAGACCGGGACCTACAGCTTAAAGTGGATTCCGAACCACTAAGAAACACCCATGCCACCGCTAGAATTCTAACCTAGGAATTTGAAGAAGAAATGTATACTCTCAAATTCATTTCTAATTAATTAAAAACGTTTTACATGTCTATTGAAATTCTAAAAAAATAGATTAATAATTTAGGAAATTTCTTAGCGCTTTGGTATATTCCGATTTTTTTAATCATATGAAAATAATGAATTTTAATCAATCTCAATCAACGTTCTGAAAACATCATTTGAAGTCACTGACAAGTCATTTATAAACTAAGAAATTAATAAAAATATGCAATAAGCATTGCAATATTAATTCAACAATCTAATATTTAAGACTTTGACTAATCTTTTTTATTATCATCGAAGAAATATTGATAACTATATAGATTTTTGTAATTGACATAATAAATTATTATAAATAATATAGAAACAATTATTAATTTTTGATTCAGAATTATTACAAAGTGTTTTTCATTATTATTAATTTCTGGTAATCAGAATTAGTATTCAGCATTAACAGAAATAAATATTAAATTTCTGAACCAAAATCTCATTCGAGTACCCAATGGCTTATTGATAAAGGTTTAGTTTTTAGTTTCTAAGACAATACCCATAATAAATTCCTATATTAAAAAAATTATTCCTTATTTTCTTCATATAGCCTTATATATGATTAGTTAGGAAAATAAAATCTGGTCATAAATGTTGATCATTTAATGCATTCTATCTACTTATTCAATTCCTACTATTAGTTCTCACTCTCCCTATATATATCTTGTTCAAATTTCAATCGTTAATAAAATACTTTTCATTCATTCACTCAAGTTCAAATACATTTTTTGAAACTTGTAGTGGAGAGCGCTTGATGTTAATACAATTTTTTTCAAATATTAATTCATTAATTAAATTAAATTAATTAATTTTAGTTTTTAGATTTAAGTTGTATGTATCTACCAATAGATGGCGCCAAATGTAAGAGAAAAATTTCAACTTAAAAAGTAGGAATTGACTTACATTTTTTTTTTATATTACTTGTTTTTATACTGCCCATTAATTCATGGGCGAACCACGTGTTCCACTTATGTATACCATTAATAGTCTGCTGAAGGGGGATGATGGATGAACACTGCCTTCTGGAGGGCTTTCAGAAGTAACTGCCCCCATATGCGTGTCATGTAGAAGAAAACCCCGAAAACTTCAACCAATCCTGTTAATTGACTATGTGAGATGCTCAGATATGATGTCATACACACATTCGGTAGCCACAGTTGTTTCTAATTTATGGTAATGGGTTTTGTGAGTATGACTTTAAGTATCATGCGAATAGAAATGACGTCAAAGAAAAGCAGCATTAATGTTTACCCACATTTATGGAATGAAAAATTTAGTACCTGTTTGAGCCGACATTCTGTATGAGTCTGAATCGGGATTAATGTAAAACACTTTTATTCCATCTTCTTACAATTGCGATTAATGTTATTTCAGTCATTAGGTGAATTCAATGACCGCACTATTCAATAAAATTCATGAATAGCTAACACTTTTTAATACTTTTATATTTAATAACTTTTATAGAAACCTTTAATTCATAGATTCATGTGTAATAGATGAAAGATTATTTTAAAGTATTTACAATATATTAGTTGTTATGTAGGAGCAAACTAAATATTTTTGTCTTTGATAGTATCATGTGTTTTGGTTACGAATTTTGTACTATCTATGAAACAAATGACAACCTTTATCATTAATTAACAATAATTTCTCATTAAATGAATAAAATATTAGATCAATCATTGCGAAAACATGCAATTACATTGCACTTAAAACACTTTGAACAGTACGTTTTATCACCTAACACGTGTCCAATTACAAAAGCAAATAATTAGCGTGCGAATGAATGAGAATTTGATATCTGTTGCTGACATGCATTGCAATTACTTCTTTCAAGAACATGACTGACAGAAAAAGATTAGATGGTGATTGTGATAGCAAGTGTGAGAAAAAAGACATCAAAAGTCGAACTGTGCGCAAATTGTTTTTTTTATCTTTTTTCCAGGGGAAAAAATCTATCACCAGACAAACACAAGGAGCGTTTTTTGTCGGGGAGGGGGAAGACATGCAAAAAGGCGGAACAGTTAGCGCTGAAAGTCTCAAGGAAAACATGAACCCTTTCTTTCTACACTTAGGCACTGTTTGAGATGAAAGTGTGTGAGGTTACAAGAATACGTAGGTTATCAAAATATCTTTCAAAAATTCAAATTTCTTATTATACAGAAATGCTATTTTATTAGAAAATCATAAAATCCTTTCACTGAATCTGTAAAAGAAATTTGTAAAAATATTTTATTTACAAATATTATTTGAATTTTATTTGCAAATATTATTGAATTCTAAATTTGTAAAAGATTATTTGAAAAAAGCACATAAAAACTGATTTTCATTGGAAATCATGCGATACTTTAATTTAATTTAATTTGTTTGAAATTATTGAGTAAATTCATTTTAAAATTACCATTTAAAAATATTTTAATTCAAAGCGCTTATACTTCAGGTTGAACAAAATATTAAATATTTATTTTATAGTTGAACTAATATAATTTAAATGTTTGAAATTAAGTATAATGAATAACAATAATTTAATGATAAATGAAAACATTTTAAATTAAATATTTTTAAGCTAGTAGTAATTAAAATATATTTCACACCTTTTTTTTATTAAGGATATAATTTAAAAATTAAAAATCAAGAATTCAATTTCGTAATTATGAATTCCTCATTAACTCAAGTATTTTATATTTCGCTTAATTAAAGTAATAATTGTTCTTCAGAGAAATTGACACACAATAAAGTCCAAAAATGATCTTACTTTTTGGCGTTTATGCATGATTTTAAAAGTTAAGAATTAATAAATAATTATTGTCACGTTAAATAATGATTTTAGAATATTAATTTAGAAGTCACCAAATTTTTCAACAATCTCCTGTCACAAAGCATTGTTGATTGGTTTGTCGCTCTATGGTCATTTTTTTTTTTTTTTTGCACACTTCAGGCTAATTAGTCCAGGACCTACAGTTTTACTTGATTCCAAACCATTAATAGACATTCTTGTCACTGCCAGGATTCAAAAAAAAAAAAAAAAAAAAAAAAACCCGGGCCAGAGCGCTAACCAAATAGGCCGTCGGACCGCTAGAGCATAGTTGAAGAATACCAGTAAAAGATATAAAAAAGTTTCTAACGTACAATGAAAATTTAAAAGATAACGTATTCTCTACATTTTACAGTAAAAAATGTCAATGCATAATATTTTGATGAAGTATTTTGAGATATAATTTAGTGCTTGTTATTAGAAAGTGTAGTTTTAATATTGATACTTTATTATTTAAGGTAAAATATAGTTCAACTGATATATTTTTTACTTATATTTATTTCCTTTGTTTGGCGCCGGGTAAACCAAGTGACTAGCGCTATGGCGCTCGGTGCCACAGGTTTGTTAGAGTTCAGGCGGTGCCATGGATATTTGTAGTGGTTCGAATCCGCTTTAAACCATAGGTCCCTGTCTAAAATGACCGTAGGGAGTGGAGCTGACAACCCTACCCTGTAAAAAGATAATATGTCCTGTCTCGAAATCTGGCAGTAGGCAGATGGCCTTGGGGCTGTTGCACCACTGATGATGATGATGATCAAGCTAACATACTGAATACTCGAATTTTGCAAAAGTGCTGTTATTGATTAATTTTTCACACTTCATTGAAGAAATGTGTTTCGAAGTATTATTTCCATTAAAGATCATTTTTTGAAAAAATATACATTTTTATCTTTGACAGTTTGAAAACAACAGCAACAACAAAAATCTTTACTGTCTTTCGTACATAATATAAGCATTTTATTGCTGGCTTTCAAAATACTTAGCTACGTCATTAATAAGCTCGAAAAGACTAAGTTTGATAATATCCACTTACACATACTTCTAAAACATTTAAGAAAAAAGTAGTTTGTGTCTAAATTAAATAAAAAAAGAGAAGATAAAAATAAAAGTTATATCATTTTTCTGCGTAGGGGAGGAAAATTCAAATACTTGAAGAAGCTCCTAAAGATAAACATCCGACACAACAAACTCATTATCCGTGGCACAATAAATAAACCACTTTTTTTGAATTTCATAAGGTTTTTAAACGCGAATTACTTATGATGAAGTACAAAAATAAAAACCTCCCTAGTTTTATTTGGACTGAGGAGGTAAAAGTACCATGAATAAAGCATCGTCCGAAGTACTGTAATTTGATATTATCAGCGGCGAATTCTAACGAAGTACTTACGCAATCTGACAGGGAACTAATAATCTCAACCTGACTTGTTTAGAAGTGCACAATGAATTTATTTAAGATTGCTCCTTTTTATTGACGTAAATAGAGAAGGGCGAGTGGCGTTAGCACTTAAGGCACCTCTCATATTTTAACACTTTTTGTCGATCCAAAGCAATTGCGACAGAAAACGAATGCGACAAGACTGGAGTGCGTCGCTTATCGCAGAAGAATAGAACCTCTTTGTTCTGGGTGAGTACTTACGCGGGCGCCTATATTATTAACGACCACCAGGTGTATTAATAGGATTTTGTTTATAAGGCCACTTGTTAAAAGGTTAACATTGGAGTGGTTCTTTACTGATATCCGATCTTGACAATATTAGCCTCTTCGCGTGTCGCCGTTGCATCTTAACCCGTCGCTCCAGAGAACAATGCTCGTAGTTCACAGGCAACCGCAGACTACGACCTTTGTCCGAATCATTTGCAGACCATGGAAGAGAAAATTAAGCGCTATAAAATAAATAGTTAATAGAATAAGTCCATTATTGTGATCAGCTGTTTATTTCTTTTTTTTATTTTACCACATAAGTGATTTGAATTTAAGCTGGTATTCCAAAAGTTAAATTTTCGAAATTTCAGATGGCTTCGTAATCATAAACATAGATAACATTTTTTGTGTTTAACGCAACAAAGTATGTGCGAATACCTATTTTATTCTTAATTATTTTTTAAAGACTAATTAAGAATAAAATACGCGATCCAAAACATATCTTATTTTACTTTCACAGTCCCTTATTTGAAGATAAAAATTTAACAGAAATGAATCAGGCAATGGTAAATATTTATAATAATATTTGTAAAAGATTTGCAACTGTAAATGGAGGGATAAGAAATATTTTAAAATCTTTACTAAAGATTTTAAAGCAAATCTTTTAATTAAGCATTATATATAGGATTAAAACTACAAACTTGACTTGACTTGGTGGTTTGAGAAGTATGTTCACTGATGCTGTTTTTATTTAATTTTATCCAAATGCTTTTTAAAATACTACAGATAGCAGAATTTGACAAAAGGGAAAATGAAACCTTTACAAAAGAACTACTCTAAAACTCGAAATTCTTGAATTTATTGCCTATGAAGGATTACGAATTCTCCTTTAAAAGAAAAGAATCGTTGCTCGTACTTTCCAGCAACCAAATTAAACCTACAGAAAATGTTGCAAAGCCATTAAACTAGCATTAGTACAGAAATTTTCACGTGCTTCCTAATTAGTCCCATCAAAAATTTACAAAAAAAAAAAAAAAATTTAAATAAATTTATTCAAAATGCAAAGTGCACAGCCAAATAGCATCATAGGGTAAATGACAAAAATTGCAGAGACAAAACAAAAGGAAATATAGATATGTGCAAAAACAGAGTGAGAAAGAAGTCATTCAGAAATACGACAAAAGCCCCCGCTTCTAAATAATTATATCTTGACGGTAGCTTTATCAAGGAAAACATTTTCTCTGGACGTATAAAGAATATTAATTTTGTTCAATAGGTGACTGAATCCTTCATCTATTGAACAAAAATTAATGACTGATGACTTCAGAATAAGTAGCTAGATTTGCTTTGACCAAGTCAAAACAAATCTAGTTACATATTCTGAAGACATGGAGGAACCAAAATTCCTTCCGTTTAGAAGGGACAATAACCTAACAACGGAACAAACCTAACAGATGATAATTCTGCAGTATAGCTAGTATTTATAGGAAAATTAGAGTTTTTGGTAATCAATAGTTTGTTAATATATGGCTGGGTTGATTAATGTATCGTCTTCAGAAGAATTTGCAGTTGTTCATAAGAAGGGACAAAGAAATTCGATTCCATTAGCTAATTAATTAAAAACATTTGAAAATTTTGGCGTGATAAGCTATTTCAGCAATGGATTATCATTGTTTACTTGCATGGAGTTTTCCTCATATGCATACTACTACAAATTTGGAGCAGTTTCTTTTCAGAAGACCCTAATTGAAAAGACGTTGATTCACTGGGGTATTGTAAGTGAAGTTGTCTATAAGAACATAAAAGCAATCAGGCCTTATTCCTGATATTTAAGCTCGGGAAGAGATTTTATTCATTTGTTTTATACAGTGACAGAATATTATATTTGAAAATATTTAAATTTTTAATTAGGCTCAAAAACGACGTTCGAATGTTGTGATAATTATGTGGATTGCGCAAAGTTTATAATGATGAGTTCATTGCTTAAACAATTCTTTGCTATTGGTTAAATATCAATGTTATGTGTCTTGCTCAACGATTGGATTTTTTTGGATTTAGTTCGAAGACACCATATAATATTTTTATTTGCAATATAATATAACACACATTCACTTCCTAATAAACCTGAAAAATAGTCCATGTGGTATATGAGCAAATGAATCAAAGCAAAGCAATAGCACTTACGGAAAGTTCATCCAGCCAGCCCAATCTATCTGTGTCCAATCAAAGTGTCCTCAACTTGAGCCTATTCAACGTGTCTTCATATGAAGATATTTTTTAGCATGCATAAATGGTGTTGGTGTTTAGTTGGTGTTATTCAATTTGGGAAATTATACCAACCAGAGATTCTGTCACCGAAGGAAGCATATTTATTGTATAAGACTTCCTTTCAAAAGTTATTGAATGGATATTTTCTAGGCATTTGAAAATTTCATGTATGGTATGAAAAACTTTCAACAAACAAATAAATAATGGTATTCACACTTACCTGTTATAAAAGGCGTCCTGAAATTAACGTACTGTAAAGGTGGAGGTTGCCGGTATTGGCGAGACAAACTTTTGTTGAACTGATATGTAAAGGAATTTAAGGGTGAATTAAAATAATCATCTGAAAAGAAAGGAAAGAAAGTTAAATAACGTTATGGAAAAAATACTTACAAAATAAAATCTTCAGTAGAATAACTTATTTTATGCCCTTTAGAAGTAATAAAATAATTGTAGCTCTGAAATCTACAAAATAAACAGTATTATAGTTATAAATCAATTAATAAATTGAGTATACATTTTCTTCTTTATTGGCGCAATTGCCAAATGGTGTTAAAAGGCCATCTGCCTACTGGCAGATTTCGAGACAAGATATGTTTTCTTTTTGCGGGATAGGATCGTCAGCCCTACGCCCAACGATCATATTAGGCAGTGACCTACGGTTTAAAGTGGATTCCGAACCACTACAAGGATCCATGACACTGACGGGACTTGAACCCGAAACCTGTAGCACCTTACAGCCAGAACCCTAGTCACTCGGCCATCAGGCCCCGAGTATACATTTTACTATCTAATAAATATCGAATGTTTTACAAAAATAGGACATTAAGATACATCTATTAGAACATAAATTAGCACATTTTTTAACATATTTATTAAATAAACCACATAACAAAAGTTCATGAATTTTTGAAGGAATGGTTTTATTTTTTATAAAGTATAGCGATCTTTACAATAAAGAATTTTCAGTCATGCCATTAAATTTGTAATTGTTCGTAATTCATACATCTAATTAATAATTCCTAAAGCTGAATAATTACAGAAAAACGAGGATTGATTTAAATGTATTATGACTCTGTAAAATCATTTGTAAAATATAAATTCCCAATTCAGATAAGAAAAAGAGGGAACATTTGTATTGCTCGGATATGTAATCAGCATAATTTTGTGAAGACAAAATTTGTAGAAAACTGATTGAACAAAATAGAAATGCAAAAATAACAGATCAATATCTGGGATATACAGATGAAAAGAGTTTTAATTTTTTCCTTTATTAAAACAAATTTCAATTCTTTAAAAAATAAAAAAAAAAAACTTACAGAAAAATATTACAAAGACACATCACACTTAAGATACTTGATCAATAATTGATAATCTCTCTGCACTAGCCCCATACAATGGATTTTTAAAAATTATAATGATTTACTTGGTAATACAGCTTATGATAGTTTAAATAACTTTGTATGGAGACTAATTATTGTCGTGATCTGAGGTCATTTGCCTCTGTAACGGCTGTTATAACTAAGATTATTCATTAAACAATGATTATGCATTATTCTTCCTGAAAAGGGAATCACTTAAGGGATTTTCCCCCTACCCTTCATCTTTCAGAGAAATAGAATTACTTTACGACCTACAAATATACACCTTTCTGGGAAACTTCTATGAAGATAATAAATAATTGATTATTAATATCGGAATCTTACAATGTTTTCAATTTGATTGACATTATAATTTAAAATTTTTAAATTTCATTAATACAATAAGAATTATATACATATATATAATTCCAATCAAAACATTGTCTCTCTCATGTCTCAATGGTAAGCGCAGAACAACCAACTGGCAGAAGATCTTAGGTTCAAATTCGCTGATGGCGTCCGTTTCAGTCACTACTTTTGGAAATGAAGAGACTCTATAGAGATTATTCATCTATTCTAGCGATTCTATAACATCTCGCATTGATAATCAGATTGCCTGGTGAGAGTTTTCTTGGTTTACTCTCTTACGACACTCACATGCTGAGCCGTTTCCACTCCTCGAAGACAATGCCCTACCATCTTCGTCCATTGGTAAATTGTTCATGGCATACATAAGTTGAACACGATTCCCACCGACGTTCAATAACAGTACACATAAAAATAAGCAAATAAAAATGAAAAATCATTATCATGCCCAAATCAAATACAATCATAAAGAATTAAATTTGACAAAAAAAAAAAAAAAAAAAAATACTGAAAGTAAAAACCATAAAGAGGAAGAAAAAAGGAAACTGATGTCGAAAAAACTGATACTGAAAACCGACTGCAGGAAAATATTACTTTCTAATGAAATATGTGCATTAACAAATTCTTAAAAGAGAGATTATTCTTCCAAAAAAATTCCTCAACGATATTATTCTATCTGCCTGTTGTTCTCTCTGAGCTATTGGCGATCCAAGACGCCTTGAAAACAATGGGCAATCTTTTTATTTGACAAGGGATTCTTTTTAATGGAAGCACGTGTTTGGCATAGAGACTCCAGCTGCTTCACCAGGGAGGGGGAAGGGAGGGAGATTGGAAACCGATAAATCTCGTTTCCC
This sequence comes from Caerostris extrusa, assembly GCA_021605095.1. Lineage (NCBI taxonomy): Eukaryota > Metazoa > Arthropoda > Arachnida > Araneae > Araneidae > Caerostris > Caerostris extrusa. The sequence continues at coordinate 47,585 of BPLR01015338.1, forward strand.
CCACTCCTCCCATCATACGTAATTAAATGATAATAATGAACCCCAGGTCGCACCTGACATGCAATTATTGTTCGATGTCTGGGCCACGTGACAGCTATGTTGGAGCAGAGGGAATGCTCTTTTTGTTGATGCGTTGGGGTGTTTCTTTTCTTTTTTGATGAGAAGGATTCCTCTGCTGGCACTCATTGTATTGCAATTGGAGAACTATTACCGTTAGAAATATCAGTCTGAGCCAAGATGTGATTTTTGTTGAACTCTACTAAAAGTTACGAGTTTATCTGGTACAAGATAAAAAATAGGGGAAAGAATGATCATTATATTTTTGAACTGATAGATTAGAAGTAGACATTCTTCAATTGAAAAGAATTATTTAAAATTCTTAACAGTTATTCGGTTAGCCCTATGCTTATTTGTAAATTGCAAATAAATGTAAAAATGCATACAAGGAATATATCTTTTATATTACAACTAAATTATGAAGATTTAAATGCCAAAGGCTTTTTTTATTGTTATTGAACATTGATGGGCCTCGTGTTCCACTTATATATGCCACAAACAGCACCCCAACGGGAGATGGAGGAGGGCATTATCTTTTGAGGGGACTTTTAAGGGTAACTACACCGCATTTGAGTTTCGTACCGTAAAACTGGAAAGTTCCCTTAAAGTAGTCGATTGTCGATACGATTCTTTGCCGATACGAGCTTCTTTACATACTTTATCACAATTACCACCGAGCCTGCTCGTTTCTGACAGCAGTGACTGCAACAGACGTCTCCAGCGGATTTTAACTCTCATTTTTATTAAAAAAGGAAAGGATCATTTTCTGAAACTCATAGAGCATCCATTAAGCAGCCTTACTTGATGGATGTCCTGATGCGAAATACTTTACACATATTGCCAAAGTTGATATTGAGTCTCTTCGTTACTAAAAGCAGTGAGAGCAACGGAAGACACTAATGGATTCTAACCTGACCTTTCATGCACACTAGCTGCATATGTTACCACTTTGTCAGTCGGGCTCTGAAAGATCTTGAGTCATGATTCTTTGGAGGAAGACAATACGGGCTCTTCAGGCCTTTTATTGTCATATAAATTCGTAAACAGACGTACGTTCTGGCAACATGTTCGCTATCATCGAGCTGGCTGCTGGAGTGTTTTCCTAGTTTCCTTCAGATGTAACACAAATATGTTGCAGTTACCCTTACTTACCCTTCCCGCTTTTCTTCTTGAATAGTGTAGAAGACTTCCCTTGGAGAAACTTGAATAACATCAATCTAATTTATCAGTGGTGAATTAATTCAGGCTAATTATCAAACTAAAAATTAACGGAATTAAGCAAAAGCTTTTATGCTCAGAATATTATTAAATTTTCTGGTAGAGATAGGAGAAGGGTTAATATTTCTGCGAAGAATTTTATTAAGAAGAGGTTAATATAACTGTCTTTTGAGGAGGTTAATATAATTGCCTTATAATTGCTTGTAGTATGAGAGAATATTTGTAATATTTCCACTATGTAGTTGACTATTCATGACTTTGACTGTCGTTGAGTCACATAAGCTGTTACAATCGGCACTGTCTCTTCATAAGTGAAACCAAGTATAGCATATGCCACCAAGGGGTATTAAAACATTAATGCGTATTAACTTATTAACATTAATAACTAACGTGAATTAATTAGGGAATTATTGCGTATTAATTAGGGAATTATTAATTAACGCACTAATTATGCAAGCTGTCATTTGACCTCGATCCGAGCCAAAGCAAAAAAATTGATGTTAAGTTTTTTGATATTTTTTGACGAAAGTGTTGTAGTTTGTTTAATTTTAGTAGTATTATGAAAAATCTTTCCTATAACATTTAGTAGAATTACAGTAATAAAAGGAACAGACTGCCTTCAATAGAGTTGACTTGATGAATTGTTCTGCTTTGCAGGTATTACAATTTAAAACTCCTTTCGTAAATTGTTCAAATAAGTGTCTTGTTATAACTTGAAGACATTTTGTAAACTAAATCCTTAATTTTAATTTCAGAAAAAAAAAGTTTTTAAGCGAAATTTTAATTCTAATCAAGGTTGTCTTAAAAGTTCATTTTAAATTAAAAATAGATCGAACACATGCATTGAAGAAAACATTCATACCCCTAGTACTTTTAGTACAAATTAATTTTAAAATATTTAAACTAAATATATCCTAATTATTTAAAATATATCCTATTTATTAGAAGTATTTATTGTAAAGGATTTCGGCATCCTTTTTGCGGATTACAAATTATATTTAACATGAGAGTTATTATTATGGTGACATTTTAAATTTAAAGACAAACATGTTTAGGACAGCTGTTTTGAAGGCGTGATTAAAATGTATACGTATATCTCCTCTTCTTCATTAACATAACAATTCATGGTGGGCCAATGCCGTCTGCCTACTGGCAGATTTCGAGACAAGAGAAGTTTTTCTTTCTACGGGGTAGGGTTGTCAGCCCTACTCCCAACGCTCTGCAGCCATATTAGGCCAAGATCTGCGGTTTAAAGCCTGCATTCCGAACCACTACAAACAACCATAGCAACGTCGAGATTCGAACCCGAAACCTGTGGCGCCGAGAGCCAGACACTCAGCCATCAAGGCCTATATGCCTTTATATAACTATAAAATGATTAAAGATATTGAAAAAAATGAGATCATAGGTATAGCGTATTGAATAATCAATTACAAATATTAAAAAATAAATTTCAGATCTAAAAAAATCACACTAATACGACAATAAATTTAATATGCTAATATCCAAGATTAAGAATTAAAGATGCTAAATTTCAAAAAATATTTCTTAGTTATTTCCAACTTTCAATAGCAATTGATTCGACTGTATATAGATCAAAATAAGATATTTATTGTTGCAATGCTTTCAAATACATTTGATGGTAAGCATTTTGTATGGTAAATTATCTTTTCTATATTAACCTCTCATTTGTGGGAATTGCCCTTTTTGCTATTAATAACCATCCCATAAAAAACATATTCGACATACTATTAGCCTATTATTCTCCCCACTTACTGTATCCGAAGCCTACTAACTGCGATCGTAAATGCTCCAAGTAGGCTATCAAGGTAATAAGAACACTTCAGCGATCAACTCCTAGGGCGATGCGTCAAAAACACCATGCCTCTTTCATACAGCGAAATTGAAGCGATGAAATATATCTCGCACGAAAATGCTGAAGCAATCATAAGATACATACACTCATGTCCATAAATTAAGGATAATGAAGTTCAGGCAAAGAAAGAGACAGAAGCAAAACAAATTTGACTTATTTGTAAAGTCTATTTATTAAACAAAAAAGGTAAAGAGCAAAAAAAGATGCTATATGTTTAACATAATTAATAAAAATTGCGATTTTTACACCCTGGAGCAAATTTCAACAAAGAACCTATTTACAAAAAACAGTATAACATGGTTAGTATGATGGTTAATATGGAGTATGTCTCCCGGACGATGCAATACAGGCCTTACAACGCCTAGGCATGCTCAGTATCAAATTATCAATCTGATCTTGGGGAATATTACACCCCTCATCAAGCAATGCCCTCCGAAGTTCCGGTTGACAGGTGGGAGGGGGTTGACTGGCTGCAATTCGTCGGCCAAGCATATCCCACACATGCTCTATTGGATTCAAGTCCGGTGAGTATGCTAGCCAATCCATACGGGTGATATCCTCCAATTGAAGGCATTCGGCTACAATGTTTGCACGGTGAGGACGGGCGTTGTCCTCCATAAGCAGAAATTCAGCACCCATGACGCCCCGAAACAAACGTACATGTTGTTCCAGAATGACATCCCGATAGATGTGGCCTATCATCGTTACACTCTGAACATGCAGGTCAGTTCTGGAACCAAGAATAATTCCTCCCAAACGAGTCATCCTGCACCACCGTAACGGTGTCGTTCAATGGTGTTCTCTTGGTGGTAACGGGTACCTGGCGCTCTCCATATGAAAGTCCGGCGAGAATCAGACTGTAAACTAAACCTGAACTCGTCGGAAAACATCACACCAGACCACTGTTGCGGTGTCCACAATGCATGCTCTCTACTCCAGGTTAATCGCAGGCGACAGTGAGTTGCGGTAAGTGGAACACATCTGACAGGCCTACGAGCATATAGACCAATGTGCCCTAAGCGTCTGTACACGTTCTGCCTTGAAACTGTCGTACCGGTAGCTGAAGAGAGCTGGCGAGACAGGTCTGATGCTGTGCTCCGTCTGTTTCTTTTGGCAGTAACTGCTAAATATCGGTCCTCATTCGGCGTTGTAACTCGGGGGCGACCTGTGCTGTAACATCTACTCACATTACCATCATCTTGGAATCGTTGCCAAAGCCTGGAGATGACACTCTGGACGATTCCAAGTTCCTCGGATACTTCCAGCTGGGTACGTCCACATTCCAGTCGTCCGATAGTTCTACCACGTAAAAAATCGTCCAAATGCTTCCTTTGTGCCTTAACTATGCGGTTATTGCACTGAAAGGCTTTTAAAGCGCTTGTGAACAATTTTACTTCTTTGCCACCATTCCTTATATACCCCTTTCTTACACTCCCTTCATTGTGACGTACTATCCGCGCCCTCTGGTGGTTTCCTGTAATTTGCATATTCTTCTTCAAGATGTGTGTGATAATTCTACAGGTGAAATTTTTTATTTTAGAGTTCAATTTCTGTGTGATTCTGAATTATCCTTAATTTATGGACATGAGTGTAGTTAAATCAATGAGTTATATATGACATATTTATGTTTGTGTGATGAGTTAATGAATATCTAATAAATGAAATAAACAAATGAATTTAAAATTGATATCATAAAGATTATTAGAAACAACGTAAACGCTAATAGAATGAATTTTATTCATTTTCTGGTTTATTTTAAAATTGGGATTTTTTTAATCAAAATAAAAACGGTTTTACTTCACTCAGTTTCACTTCAATACCATTGTGCCTAAAACATTTCGTTCGAAAAATTATCTGAAATAAAACATTTTTGTATTAAACATTTTATTGCAAAAATGTTCGAACATTTTGGAATAAAATGTTTAATACAAAATGTTGGAAGATGCCGATGGAAAAATTGGAAGATGTCTAAGAAGTTTTGAAACAAAAAGAAATTTTAAGCTTAATTCATTAAAAGAGAAATTACTATCAATTATAGGTCGTTTCATCCAATTCGAAACCACAATATAAAAAAAAAATTAATTTTGAAATTAATTAATCAATTAAATTAAATTAAATTATGTTAATTAATAATTTAATTTAATTTAATTATTAATCAGTTTATTATGAAAATCTGATTTTGAAAATAAAACATTTGTAGTTCATAAGGGTTAACTGCATTTTAATGGTAGATGTTTTATTCTAGAGATAAATTAGGCATTTTAATACCATCGACCAAAGGTTTGACAGTTGTATTTACAGTGCATAGAAGAACAAAGTTAATTTTGTATTAAAAAGTTTTTAATTTCCAAGATTTTTCGAATAATATATAATTAATTAAAAGCTGGAAAATTATTTGAACAATTTGTTTACTAAATTTTGTCTCAAATCACTTGAAAATATTTTTTATCTAAATCACAGATTCCATATTTAATACTTGTCATTTAGTATGCAAAAAAGTAGTTTCTTCCAATATGAAAGAGAAGCAAAAACTTTTATACTTTTTGACATTATTTCCCAAATTCTCACTATCACTTTTGTAACATGTGAGCTAAATCCATTGGTTGTGCCTACGATAATAGGTTGTTTTTAATTTTAACTAAATAAATTGTCACTCGATTATTGTTATTTTAAATATTTAAATATTCTACTGCTTTAATGAGAATTACCTCTATTTTGTCAGACTAATTGAGGAAGTATTTTCCTGGTTTTCTTCACATGTAGCGCAAATGCTAGCTAGTTCACTGCAGATGATAATAGATAATCTTATCTGTTCTCTTCTTGCAGTATAGTGTAACAGACTCCAATTCATACCTCTGGAATAAAGCTGAGTCTACTCCAAATCTGACGTTTTAATTGAATAATGTCAAGGATAATGTCCACGTCAAAGAAAATCAAAAGGGCCTTTACCTTTATTTTGTAAAATCGTACCTCATGAAGACTGCATAATGGTTGTTAGTAATGAATTCTACACAAAATGTTTAAATAAATGTTAAGAAAGGCTTTCTATACTTGCAATTGCAATTTAATATAATTTGGAATTAAAATTGGAAAATTTGCATTTAAATTATTTGATAGAATAAAATTTTGCAAGTTTGATTTATGTATAGATTGCATTTCAAGAATTAATATAGATTCCAAAATGAAAACGAATGATTCCACAAAATCATGTTAAACGTCAAAGTTAAAACATTCCTTTCTTGATGAGTAATGATTCAAACAACACTTCAAATAAAAAAATATATAATTGAAATTAAATTATATAATTAAAAAAAATTACTTCATTAATATATTATTTAAGAATACTAAATTTTGAAATTGTTATCTCTAAATCGTCAATTGAAATATTAAGAATTGAATACGCTTAAGCACATAAAATGAAATGAACTACTGATAAAAACTCTCATTATTTATTCAATAAAACAATTCATTATTTTGATGGGATTTTAACTGTAATTCCCCTGTTTTTAACTATACCTTTTTTGGAAATTCTTTTGACTGGTTACTTAATTCGAAATTTAATGCCATCTGTATTTTAAATGGAAATGAAAATTATTTTCATCATTTCATAATTTTAATATTTTCAGGGTTACTAAGATACGTGTGTTGATTTTAAACAGAAAATTTAAAAATATTTTAGTTTGCTATTTATATCAAAATCACTTAGCATTTTAAACAAAGAACTTGATATATACGTCTACCTCGATGATATTTTATTTTGCAAAATGATGCTTTTTGTAAGTATTGCAAAGTTAACTGTCATTTTCCTATAAAAAATTTGCCTTGAAAAACCTCCAAGATGTTATGCCATAACAAAAACCGCACAAAATGTACACTGCTCATGATATGTGAAAAGAACCAGTACGCCTTAAATGTAAGTAATCTCTGATAATCAATCGTCAAGATTTTCTACATTCATTTATCTTTAAACCTTAACGACCACATATGTAACCATCATTTTTATTTATTTCTTCCGATTCTTTCTTATTTATTTCTTTTCTTTATTTTTTCCGAAACTTCAAAGTAGAATTGCTGTTGTTATGAAAAGATATTCAAGTAATAATAATAATAAAAATTCCCGGGGAAGTTAATAAATTCAGTCTAATTTCGGAATTAATTCGCCTCTAAAACAAAACCCATATGATTTTTATTCTAATGCTGAATATTGCGTTGAAGATATGGATATTATACAATAATGCCCAGTATTGTTTACAGGCGCGTTTTCCTTGACTTAGCCTTCTGTGACTGTCGATAGATTGATTTTTGCCGATCTTTGATAAACATTCATAACCTCTTTAATCCACTATCTCTCACGGTATCTTATAAATCATCTAGTGTTATGATTCTTTGAAGTTTTAAAAGTTCAGGGCTTCTTTTGTAAGTCGGCGGTCAAATTAAAAGCTTGTTTCTTGAATGTTAGTGATTGATGTGATTGTAGATTCAAATGCGTAGTTTAATATTAAAGAAAGTAAAAAAAATAATAATAATAAACAAAAAGCAAATTTTATCTAAATGATGAAGAGAATTAAAGAATTTTGAATGTTGATGGAATAAGTAATTTATGTGTTATGAAACATGCAATAGAAATATTTCTTTCTGTTGTTGGTCTCCAAACCCTTGAAGTTAAATATTTTCAGCAAGAGCAACAGAAGCACGGTAATAATGTTATAATTGCGTTAACATGAGGAATTGATATCGGGATAACAAGCAAATTTACCTATGAATTGTTTGATAAGCACACAATTTTCATTATTTTTTTTTTTTCTCTTCAAATTAAGAATGTGCGAGAATGTATATTAAATGAACAAAGAAATTATATGAAATTATATGCCAATTGTATGAAATAAATTGTTGATTCACTCCTCAAAATTAAAAAAAAATTTGATTCACACGGAAAACAAAGTATATTTTCAATTTATTCAAAAGGTTAGCTATTAAATTTTAAAGGGTAAATGTTAGCTTCGTTGATATGTTTTTGAGATAGAACTTACTTAATAATAAATAAATACTTGTAAGTTAGAATTTTTCGTATTTAATTGACTGAGTAAGATTTGTGTAAATAAGGCAACCTACACATTTTATACTGTAAACAGAAAGTCTGGACTGTCATATTTATGAAAATTTGATTTTTTTTTAAAGTGGACAGCCTGACTTCTGTTTTTGCCACTAATATTATTAAATCACAGCAGAATTGTCATTACCATGCATCATTAGGGCCTATTTGTCTAAATGTTTATGTGGGCTGATGGCCTTGAGACTAGTGCTCTGGCGCTTGGCAGCACTGGGTTCGAGTCACGCAGGCCATGAATGTTTGTAGCAGTTTTCAGATATCACTTTAAACTGTAAGTCCCGGTCCACTGTGACTGCTGAGTGCAGGACTGACAACCCTATCCCGTAAAAAAGCAAACAACAATTCATGTTTCGGAATCTGGCAGAAGACCTTGGGCCATCATGGGGCTGTTAGTGGTTCGGGATCCGTGTTAAACTGTAGGTCCCGGTCTAAATGGCCTAAAATGTGCACAAAAGGCAGGAGTGACAAACCAAACCTTATCATATTATTATAAGAAAGCTGCATTTCGACAGACATGCTGTATTTAATTAAATAGAATCTAAAGACTCGATTCTTAAAACAGTTTCCTTAACTTCATTATATCAATTATATAAACGTTTTTTTTGTCAGAAAATATTCAATTCTATGTGCATAATATGGTACAGTATTTAACACCGAGTCTATAAATGCTGTATTAAAATGTAATGATGTATTCTTTGGACACTCTGTATGCCCTTTACAGATCTAAACGTTTGATCAGAAACAATAAGTTCTTATAACATGCGTATTTCATTTGAATATTAATAATCAAAATTCTTGAAGAACTTTTGCTCAACAGTTGAAACAACATAATGAAGTTTATTATCATTAAAGTTTAATGGATTACTTTTGTGTAATTAAAAAATATATTTGATGCAATGTGTATTTCTTAATATTTCGTCAAAGCTTCTAAACAATTTTTGTTTGACTGTTTTCATATCACTTATTAAACATTTTTTAATAATTCCCATTTTCATTAAACTGTAATGATAATATCTTTCCAAGCGTTATAAAATTGTCAACAATGTAACCAGCTAAATCCATATTTTATTGTGGTTGTTAAAAACACATAATAGATATTTATAATAACCAATAATTATGTTATAATCAATTAAATAGAACTTAAACCGATAGCAACTTCCTCATGTAAATCGTTTCATGTGTGCATAAAAATATCCTAATAATCGGTACTGAATTTTAATTGACGGTTAAGTTTAATGTTGTCTATATATGTACAAGTGTTCATGATTTATTCATATTTGAAAAGCAATTTCACCTAATTATGGGATATAAATTCTTTTTGCAGAGCTTGCAAAAATAAATTTCCCTGAGACCCATTAAAATGTTTCGAAATTTTTTGAAACTGGCTTTAAAGTAACGTTATCCAAGTTTTAAACTTTTTTTTTTATACGTTGAAAACCGTAGACAACCCAAGGCTGAGTAAAACTCTGTCAAGCAGATAAAAAGCATTTGAAAGGGGGTCGTGGCGGATTAATTTAATACCGAATCAGCAACATGTTGCACTCTAGATATTAGTTGCTCAGGCTGTTAGAGCATGGTCCATTACACGAAGCACTTTCAGTCATTTGGGTCTTCAGAACTTCTGCTCCAGAGAAATCCTTCATGACCATTATGCACACAGACAAGAAATCACTTTTAAGAGGCCTGATTTTCACGTAATTAAACTTTAAAGCATCAAAAATCTTACTTCATTATTACTTTGAAATCAAATTTAAAAACTTTTCTTGCAAATTATAGATCTATCGCATAATAATTATGATGTAGACTTACATATACCCTTTATTAGCGTAAAAGATTGAAAGCAAACTCTGAATAGAACCAAATTTTTGTAATGTTTCAAGGAATCCTTCTGCTCCAGAGAAATCCTTCATGACCATTATGCACACAGACATGAAATCACTTTTAAGAGGCCTGATTTTCACGTAATTAAATTTTAAAGCATCAAAAAATCTTACTTCATTATTACTTTGAAATCAAATTTAAAAACTTTTCTTGCAAATTATAGATCTATCGCATAATAATTATGATGTAGACTTACATATACCCTTTATTAGCGTAAAAGATTGAAAGCAAACTCTGAATAGAACCAAATTTTGTAATGTTTCAAGGAATCCTTCTGCTCCAGAGAAATCCTTCATGACCATTATGCACACAGACATGAAATCACTTTTAAGAGGCCTGATTTTCACGTAATTAAACTTTAAAGCATCAAAAAATCTTACTTCATTATTACTTTGAAATCAAATTTAAAAACTTTTCTTGCAAATTATAGATCTATCGCATAATAATTATGATGTAGACTTACATATACCCTTTATTAGCGTAAAAGATTGAAAGCAAACTCTGAATAGAACCAAATTTTGTAATGTTTCAAGGAATCCTTCTGCTCCAGAGAAATCCTTCATGACCATTATGCACACAGACATGAAATCACTTTTAAGAGGCCTGATTTTCACGTAATTAAACTTTTAAAGCATCAAAAAATCTTACTTCATTATTACTTTGAAATCAAATTTAAAAACTTTTCTTGCAAATTATATATCGCATAATAATTATGAAGACTTACATATACCCTTTATTAGCGTAAAAGATTGAAAGCAAACTCTGAATAGAACCAAATTTTGTAATGTTTCAAGGAATCCTTCTGCTCCAGAGAAATCCTTCATGACCATTATGCACACAGACATGAAATCACTTTTAAGAGGCCTGATTTTCACGTAATTAAGCTTTTTAGAGCATCAAAAATCTTACTTCATTATTGCTTTAAAATCAGATTTAAAAAAAAAAATTTCATGTAAATTATAGTTCCATAGTATAATAATTATGATGTAGACTTCTTAGATGTAGTCTTCTTAAGGCATATCTAATTTACTTAAAGTGAAAGAATGAAAAAAAAAAAAAAGAATGAAAATTAACTTTGAATAGATCTAAATTTTTAATGTTTCAAGGTATTCAATTGTGAATCGGCATGCCATCATCTTATTATTCAAAGTTAGTGATATCACGAAAGGTTCTCGATTCTAAAGACAATGAAATAATCATCGACTATTTTTTGTACTGCTATCAGTCAAGGCTTTTCTGATATATGGTACAATAATGCCAAATTAAACGTTTTCAAGACACTTAAATGTTATCATAGGGTATGGTTGATGAATCATTTTTGCAATGTAAAATGATTTCGAAGGATAATTATATAGTGAGATGTCCCATCATTTATTTTACATTTATTCCAATTATGTTATTACCTATGGGTGCAATTGACAGGTGTGTCTGCGGGTATAATTTTTGGAAAGAGCAGTTGAAATATAACTATAAATACCTTACTTAAAGACATATTTTGACGGTTATTTTGAACATGTCTGAATGTCATCATGCTGTAATAATATATTTCATGTTATGAAATTTTTCTCATCAGATTTTTGGTTGAACATTTAGCTAAGTGAAAGTTGTAAGAATATTTTAGGTTACAAAAGGTTGCATATTACTTTTAGTGACCATTTCTCTGCATAGAAAAGGTGGTAAATAAATGTATTAGACGGTTTCATAAATGATTTTTATTGCACCAATTTTTTTGTTCTTCAGCAATTCTATCCGTTTTAATAGGAAGATTCGTTTGTTATTTACTTGTATCAATCGTAAAAATTCAAACTGATAGTTATTTATACAATATCACTAATTCATTGACTGGTAAATGAATCATTAGAGAATCTATAGAAAAGGCCATGCAATTATTGTTTCATAAAGTCTGTTTTATTTTAATAAAATAAATTTCCCCGATGACAAAAATTCTAAATAAAATTATTAACAAGTTCAGAAATAGATTAAGAAGCAAAAAAAAGTGTTTATAAGCAATAAAAAAAAATTATATTAAGACTCAAAATATCAAGGATATGGGATCGGTGGTCGGGAGCTGACATAAAAATCGATAAATATGTCTTTAGTGATTGCTTTGTGTATGAGAGGAATATGTAAATGCTTTAAATTACATAACTCTCCCTTATTGATTTCTTACATTCTGTTGAAACTAAGCTGTAAAAAGGAGTAGATAATGTTTCAAGAAGAATCAATTATTGAATATTTTTCTATACAAATTAATCTCTTTTATGTTATACATAGAGTTTTCAATGATTTTAATTCATAATTTCGACATCACATAAAGTAGATTATCAGTAAACAATTTATGACAAAATAAATTAAGTTATATTTCAATATTAGTAATTGATATGTTCATTAGTCAATTAATTAAAAATTTCCTTAGCTCCGCTATTTTTCTGTGGAAAGCTTTTTAATGACTTCCTTTTTTTATATTCTTTTATACAGCACCCACTTTAAAAAGAAAATAAATAATTGATTTATAGCATGTTTATTGTCAAAATATTAAAGACAGCAGATTGGATAGATTAATATACTGCTTACGAATATTGCTTATAATTATTCATGGATGGTGTATATTCGTTATAACCCGGAATTTAAACATGTGTAGCTACAATAATTTACATCAAAGAGGATACTTTGTTTTTATGAAGAACTCATTAATACGGCATACATCATAGGCACATATATGAATATATGATGAAATTTTAAATAAATTTATTTCTTCCTGTGAACTATTTTGAACTTATAATTTGAAATATTACATCCTCAAAAAAATAAAAAAAAAAATTAAAAAAATCACTGTATGCATAAACAAGAAAATTACAATAAAATAAAAAAGTACAACATCCTTCAACCAAGGAATCTATATCTAAGATATTAGAATTAAACGCCCATTTGCCTTGGAATTCTTTGGAGAAAAAGGCAGATCTTCTTGTAAAACATCTCAATCAGGCGGAGGAGTTTTAGCCCCCAGGGCCTAGCAGACTGAAGAAGCATAATAAGCCTGCTCCAATGAAGATGAATGACTAGTCGGGGGTCGAATAGAATATTAAATTATCGGAGGAGGCTCTTCAACATGACAGTAATTACAGCATTCGCTTATGAGCGAAACGTGGCCCACTTGCAAATCATCGGACGTAATCTTTTCCTTGAATTTCATAAACCGTGTTTTCACACGTAGAAGAAATCAGCCCATTCTTCGAACGATGCCAATTACCGGATGTTTTTAAAATTCATATGATTCATTGCGGTGGAAATTATGCAGAATATATTTTTTTAGAAGCCAATCGGAGAAAAAAAGTCATGCTTCCTTGATTTTATTAGCATTTCATCACTTATTAAATTTGTTAGATGATCCGTGTTTTTCAGACTCATGAAATGTAAATGCCCATTATGGGCTTATTTTAATTCCATACGCGTTATATCTAATTAAAAAAATTCATGAAAGTTCGTGATCATTATAGTATTCATATTCATATTCATATAGTAAGGTGTGTTAAATAATACATTTTTTAAAATTCCGATTTAAATTCGATAGTCCACGATGAGAAATTAAAATTTATTGTTAAGTTTTGATTAGGTGGAGGATTTACTGCAATACTCGCTTAATCATTTTTGATTGTATCTGAAATGATGATATCACATTTAAAATATTATTTATAAAGATAATATACATTTTATAAATTAAATTATTAAATAAATTTAGTATATTTTATTAAATTTTTTAAAAATTAGGTATAATTTATTTATTTTATAAATTTAATTATTATTTTAATTAAATTTAAATTTTATTTTATATTACATTTAAAATATTATTTTGTAAAGATATTTAATTTATATATTTTTAAAAGGAGTAGATAATGTTTGGAGAAGAATCAATTATTGAATATTTTTCTTTACAAATTCATCTCTTCTATGTTATACATAGAGTTTTCAATGATTTTAATCTATAACTTCGATGTTACATAAAGTAGATTATCAGTGAACTATTTATGACAAAATAAATTAAATTATATTTCAATATTTGTAATTGATAGTCTTTTAATGGATAATCTGATTTATAATCTAATTGATAGTAAATGATAGTCTTTTTAAATTGAAATTTTTAAAAGAAACCGATGCACTCATGTTAGCTAATATGCTCACAAAAATGGATTATTTTGCCAATCTAAAAGGCAATTTAATATTAAAAATTAATCTTTCCAACAGTTTTTCTGAAAAAAATAAAAACAAATTAAAATTTTAATGACACTTTAGCCAAATCTGGATAAGATATGAAGCATATTATTCTTGTATAGAACTTTAGTCTATTCAAGTAGTAGCAGTGCAAAAATAGTGCCTCCTAAATTGACCAGGCCATAATTAAGACTAACGTTTCACAAAATATAAAATGCACATAAATACCTGAATATAGATTGTAACGCTTAATGAACTATGATATCGGAGAATGATTTGCTTATCATAACATATTTCACGTTCGAATAAAAATTTTGAACATGATCATTTTGGTTGAGGTTAATAATGTACATTTCCATCCAATTCTGTATTTAAATTCTGCTATAAAGTTTGTATAAGGTTAGTGCTATTATCTTCATTTTCATTGGTGCAACAGCCCAATGTTGGGCCAAGACCGTCTGCCTACTGGCAGATTTCGAGGCCGGAGGTGTTTTCTTTTTTATTATGAGGGTAGAGTTGTCAGCCCTACGTCCAACGCTCTACAGTCCTATTAGACGGGGCCTATTGCTTAGAGTCATCGTGATATTGAATTTGTAAAAAATAAAGGGTGATACCACATGGATGCCTTAAATTACAACACTATAATGCAAAATGGATGCATCCACGGACCTAAATGAAGTAAATACAGGATGACAAAATTGACATTTTAGGCTGGTTATCAAAGTTTCCAGACTTTAACCAAACAAAACTCTTATGGAACCACACAAGTCTAAAATTACTTTCACACATTCTATTAAAATAATCCCTGAGTAGTATGGAACAGTATATGGTGGCTGATAATGTATGGATTGATGGTGTAGGAAAATGTTTCATTTGCGGAGTTCTATATGTCGATGCTATTGTAGAATCATAAGATCTTGAATTTGCAAAAACACTCAGTGAGACAACAGTGATAACCCTAAATTGTTACTTTATAATCCAACATGCCATATCACGGACTTTAATAAATGAATTCAGTGTGACAAAATTGGCATTTTGGAACATCACACAAATACCACAGTTTCCAGGCATTGAGCCAATTGAAAATTTATGGGAAAACTTAAAGATAAAATAACCTTTTCAATCAATAACATCCAAACATTGTATTAAAAATAATTTCCAACAGGTACAAATTAGTATGAATGGCAAACTAGTACAAAATAGTATTATCATAACCAAAATATTAGATGAAGCCCAACAGCAATGTTACCAAGCATTATAACCCTACATATTTTTTTGTCAATGATTAATGATGATAAATTGTTTTTAAAATGTTTAAATTTTTGAGGGGTGCTTCATACTTTTAACAAAGGTTTTAGAATAATAAATCATTTGCTTTCGGAGTTTTCTTTATAAATTTAATGAAACTACTGAACAATATATAAATATTCTAACTGCAAAAAATATTGCCATGTACATTTTTAACCCTTGACAAGTGTATAACATATAATTTAATTTCAACTAGCGAGTAACTAATCTAAATGAATGAGATATGTTCATTCACATATTTACTTCGAGAATATCAATCCAGTGCAAAATAAAGTTTGTATTTCAGAATTATTTAGGAGCAAACTGTATGGTAAAATTACAACCCCTTTATAATATAGACGTTTTTTCCTCATCAGTGGACCTGGTGTTTCACGAACTATGCTCCGAAAAATAAAGGTAAATGTCCCATATTTGCTTGTGGTATAAAAGTAAACCTAGAAAATTCCCACCAGACAATCTGATTGTCGATGTGAGATTTTCACACAAACAAACTGCCTTCAACAAGCTCATATGCAATGAACTGCTACAATCACAACGAAGTCTCCTCGCTTTTGAATGTAGAAACTGTAAAGAATGCAGCTAGAGAATTTGAACCTGAATCTTCCTGCATGTTAGCTGCACCCGTTGTTACTAGGACATATAAATCAGTCTAAAACCTACATTGTAAAAAATTGTTCCTAGTGATAATCACTGCAATTGCGATCTTCGGATAATATGTTGAAGCTTGATTGTAAAAGTAAAAACGAAGAAGTACCATAGTTAAATTCTGGCCAAACTTAATTATAATTAATTATTAATTATAAATAACAATTAATAAATAATAACAATAACAATTAATAAATAATAACAATAATAATTAATAATAGTATTAATTAATTATTAATTTTAAAAGATTATCTACGGAATTTTCTGGTTAAGGTATTCCCTTTAGCACGTTCATTATTGGTATAACCTTTATATGTGGTACATATCTTTATTGGTATCTTCATATGTAATATTTTTCTTAAATGGTGATTTTCTTTCAATTAAATGCTAGAACGGTATGATGCAGTGTGATATATTAATTGAAGCGTATTTGATCCAGTGTCTAACTTGATGGAATCTGTTTAATTATTCCTTATCTGCCACTCAAAAGGTCCAATTAAACTGAAATGAGCTTAATTGAAACAAAGAAGCTCAACTCAATTAAATTTCAATTATCTTTAAAACGTATCCAAAATGTTCTGATTAACACACTTTTATACAACAAATCTTTCTTAAATCAGGTGTCTAAGTGCTAAGTCACTTACGATTGTCCCGAAATATAAACTTTTAGAAAATAAACAAGAATTATTTAAATGAGAATCTCGTTTTCGGATCATTTGCTCAAGCGATAGCAACCCAATCGGAATGAAAATCAGTTTGAAAAATCGTCTTCGGGAAGCCACAGTTGTTTCTGATTTATGGTAATGGCTTTATGAATATGACTTTAATGATCATGCAAATGGAAATGACTGCAAAGAAAAGCATCACTAATGTTTACCCACAACTGTGGAATGAGGAATTAAGTATCTGATCGAGCCGACCCTTCTGTAGGAGTCTGAATGTGGATTAATGTAAAACAATTTCATTTCTTCTTCATACAATTGGGATTAATGTTATTTCAATCATTAGATGATTGCACAACCGATTTCAATGACTGCACTATCCAATAAAATTCATGGATGGGGAACTCTTTTTAACACTTTTATATTTAATAATTTTTATATGAACATTTAATTTATTGATTCATATGTAATAGATGAAAGATTATTTAAAATATTTACAGTATATTAGTTCTGTAGGAAACTTATACTACAATATATTAGTTGTTATATTGTACACTTTTGGACTTTCCAAGTTGTTCTAATGCAGCCGGCAATATAGAGACATTAATCTTTATGCTATAAGCAAGGGTTGCACCGCTGTTACTTATTTAGCATTACCCAGGGGGCACGGGTAACTTGAAGATATACTAAGGACGAGAGTAACACTACTCTTACAACGTTCTATGATCCTATTAGACCGGGACCTATGGTTTAAAGTGGATCCCGAACCATTACAAATATACATGGCATCGCCGGGACTCGAACCCGAAACCTGTGGTACCGAGCACCAGAGCGCTAGCCACTCTACCATCAAGCCCAACTTTCCAAGTTGAACTGTAGATCCCGGCCTAATTAGCCTGAGCAAAACATGACCCTAGAGTGGCAGACTAAATCAAACTTTGGACTTTTATATGTTTTGGTTGCGAATTTTTTACTATCTAAGAACAAATGGCAATCTATATCAGTAATCAAACATAATTTCTCAGCAAGGGAATAAAATATCAGATCAATCATTGCGAACACTTGAAGTTTAAGCTAAAACATGTAAATACATTGCGCGTAAAACACATTGAATAGCACGTTTTATCACCTAACTCATGTTCAATTTCAACACAAATAGCTAGTGTACGAATAACGAGAATATAACGATATCTGTTGGTGCATTACAATTACTCCTTTCAAAAAATGACTGACAAAAAAAAAAAAAAAAAAAAAGATTAGATGGTGATTGTGATAGTATGTGTGAGAAAAAGACATCAAAAGTCGGCCTGTCCAGTAATCATTTTTCAATTCCTTCTATTAGCTCACACTCTCCCTATATATATCTTGTTCTAATTTTCAATCGTTAATAAAATACTTTTTATTCATCCACTCAAGTTCAAATCCTTTTTTTTTGAACTTGCAGTGGATGATTGACACTTGATTTTAATACAGTTGTTTCAATTATTAATTCAGTAATTAAATTTAATTAATTCATTTTTTTTTTAGATTTAAGTTGCATATATCTAAAAATAGACCAATAGGCCAGATAAACTTAAAAAATTAATGAAAATTATTTATAAAAGACTTTCTGAAATATAGTGAAAAAAAAGTAGGAATTGACTTAAATAAAATATTTTTATATTACTTGTTTTCTTTTTTTTTTCCACTCTCTCTTTCTTTTTTTTCTCTAAAAAAAAATCTCTCTCCAGACAAACAACAGAAGAGGGGGTTTTTTTTGGGGGGTGAGGAGACATGCAAAGGCGGAACAGTTAAGAGATGAATTCACAAGGAAAACATTAAACCTTTCTTTCTACCCTTAGGGACTATTTTCGATGAAAAAAAATGTGTGAAACGAGGTTCCTGAGGTTAAAGGAATACAGGGTTATCAAAATAACTTTCAAAAATTTAAATTTCGAATTATGTAGAAACGTTAATTTATTCGAGAGTCATAACAGTTTTTCACTGATCACTGTAAAAGAAATAATAAATTTTAAATTTGCGAAATATTGTTTGAAAAAAAAAAAAAACCACATAAAAATTGGATTTTCATTGGAAATCATGAGATACTTTATTTGGAATTATTGAAAAATTCCATTTAAATATACTCATTTAAAAATATTATATTTCAAAACTCTTAAATTTTAAGTTTGACAAAATATTTAATACACGCTTAGAACAAATACAATTTAAATGTCTGTAATTAAGTCTAAAAAATAGCAATCGAAATATTTTAGATGCAATAATGTGATGACAACTTTTTAAACTAAATATTTTTAAGCTGGTAAAAAAAAGCTAGATAAAAATCTAAAGCTAATAAATGAACAAGCTAGAAAAAATCAATTCTAATCTTCATAAGCAAACTTCATCTTTTAAATCAAGTAATGAGTATGCGCAGAACATTAATATCGTTTACTATATCTTCAAATCACTTATATTTTAAAAAAAATAATATTTTTAAGTATTTCTGCACTAATACATTTGATTAATAAAAACTAATTAAATAATACAACATAATATCAAAAAAGTTTTCAGGGCAATTCCACCAGCGTTACATTTTTTGAAATAACATTATCGTTAATTCTAATGTGAGATGAGTCCGTTAAGTTTAAATCCATCCGTTTTAACAAAGCAATTCCCCACAATTATTTGATTTGAGTCATCAGATTGAAAACTCATCTATACTTAGATCCAAACGTGAAAGTTTTCTTATTTATTCCCTTATTATAATTCAAGATCAGACTGAATTTCGATTTAAGAGAACAGTGGTAATTCGAATAAAAATCTTTAATTGTAATTCTTTTAAATTGTATAATTTCATAATGAAAATATACCCAATGCTTTTTTATTACAATATGAACTCTACTAATGCATGTCTCGGTCCGCGTACCCCTCGCATACCTCCTTACCTATTCTACTAATGCACCTCACTGTGCTCCCACCAAGCAGTCATTGTCGATACACACATTACCCCAGTCACCATCGAGTCTCCTCGTTTCTAAAAGCAGTAATCGAAACAACGCCACCAGCTGATTGGAATTTGAGATTTTCTGCAAGCGTCATCACGTGACCACTGGTTTGGGAAAAAAAGATTTTCAAATTTGAAATTTAAATTGTCAAATAGAATCCCAATAACAATTTAAAGCATTTTTTTCTTAATAGAATTTAAATACTTATTTTATGGTTTTTCCCTTACACAAATTTTACATTTGTAACATTTTCTTAAATTTGTGAGTAGATCATTTATATATTTTTTGATGTAAAAATGAGGAAGTTAATTTTAATGAAGTCACTGATGTTTCTCAGCCGAGTCTTTCAACAGTGAGCCCAAACTGGAATTCGATTCCCGATTGTGGTTTTGCGTTGTTACTGCTTGGAAAAAGAGATTGATTTTATGCAGTCGTGCAACACAACATTTCTCATCGACAGCCAGATTACCTAAATAGACTTTTTCGAACGTTCTCTATTATAATATGAAAATACAACACAGTTGTCCTTGAGAGTTCGACACAGATGTCTATGAGAGTTCGACACAGATGTCTATGAGAGTTCGACACAGATGTCTATGAGAGTTCGTCAGAAGGTTAGTTAGTCCAGAGTTGGTTGTCCAGAAGGTATTTCTTCCCCATTTTCTTAACTTCGTACATATACGTTACATAACATATGACATTATAGAAAGTTATATGCAATTTCTACATTTGATATAACAGTAAACTTCATTTCTGTTGTACCAGAGGCAGACATCTACGCATTTTTGCATGGTTTTTCATGTTTTAGAAAATAAAAAGATAATTCGATGATAAAAACTTTATAAAGTAAAAAAATACGTATGCAGATTATGTATATGCCCATTCAATTATATTAATAAGTATAGGTTACATTTGACTAAATTCTAAAGTACCTGGTGACTTCTAAAATATTAATAAAAGTATATGTAAATAAAGCTATTAAGTCTACAGTTCAATAGAATCTGTGTAATGTTAGTCATTGAGGCAGGATAATACCTACAGTGATACGTGACATACACTATAACTTGTGCCACACACTATAACAGGGCACACACATTTTAACAAATTTATTATAAATATTTTAATATGTCTACGAGGAAAGAAAACTTTATCGCAACAAACTTATTCTTATTGACGAATAAATTAAAATTATTATATTTTAATGGAATATCAATGTTGCACTTTAAAGGATGCAAGTTGCTTTCCTTCAATCAAAATAAAACTTATTAAACTCTAATCTAAATAAGGCTTTCAAGTTGTAAATATTTTAAGACAGAAATTATTATATAGTTTTAATAAAGAAAAAAATTGCTAGTGGATATCCTAAACTCTAGAGACAAAGAGAACAAGACACTTACTCGGGTAGTGCAAATCTCTCGGTGGAGTGATCTTTTCTCTGTTGTCAAACCAAGATAGCATTCACTCCAAACTTCAAGTCCGACCGTTTTGTGACATCATCCGTAGTGGATGTCTTGAGGAAGGTTGGTGAAAGAGGTACTGGCTTGGCCAATGTCCGGTTTCTTAAGAGGTTGTCGACATAGAAATCTTTGCTACCCCTGACCACGGGGCCTACGGGAAGGAAAGGTGAGCCCTGCATCATTTCTGCCACCATCAGCCACTGA
Organism: Caerostris extrusa; assembly: GCA_021605095.1. NCBI lineage: Eukaryota > Metazoa > Arthropoda > Arachnida > Araneae > Araneidae > Caerostris > Caerostris extrusa. The sequence goes on from BPLR01015338.1 coordinate 69,199, forward strand.
GTCTAGACGGACACTCGTCCGAGGAAAGAGTTGACGGTATTTAAAGCGGCCGATTCCGCGGTCACTTTCACAAGTCATAGATTGGGTGTTTCGTAAGTATGCGCGCCCGGCGATAGAAGCCGAAACCCAATGGAAGGCATGCTTTCCTCCACCGGCCCTTTCTCTTGCAGCCGCCTCTGATTGGCTGATGGCGGACGAATCCGCTTGCTCTCCATCTTCCGAACGGGAGAAAGGATAGAGGAGGATGCGCGGTCGAATGAATGAATAAATCATACGCGGGGCACTCGCAAATCTGGCCACTGAAAAAAGGAAAATTTCTCTTCGCGGGAACTTATTTGGTGGAATATTTTCACCGGAATCGGTGAGAGAGAATAAATCTCCGTGCGTGGATAGATGTCAAATAGAGAGATTTCTTTTCCAGACAATTCTAGACAATAAAGAGATATTTTGTTCCATTTTGTCTAAAAGAAAATGATCTCTCATTTCTGATGAAGTAAACAATCAACACTTAAATGGACCTTTGAAAATAAGAAAGCATGTTAATTTTACATAATTTTTTTGTGTTTTTGTCAAAGCTTTGAATTTAGGGCTACTAGATACATTATATGCATTATCTAGAAAACATTTGCAAGTTTGTTTCTAATTCAGATAAGTGATAGTTTGAATTCTAATAAAGCTTTAAATAACTAAAAATTATATTTGATTTTTAAATTTCCTATTTAGTATCTCTACATAATTGTACAGAACATTTTTAATTAATTTTATAATGAAATGATATTTAGCCAAGTTCCTTCAGTTTTATTTTTAATATTTCTTAGTAATTAATATAAATGAAATTTTTTTTCCACTTTGTTTAAAAAAAGGACCTCTCATTTCTGATGAAGAAAAGAATCAACAGCAATGAACATTTGAAAATAGGAAAGCACGTTAGTTATACATAATTTTAAATGTTTTTGACAAAGAAACTTTGAATTTAGAGCTACTATATACATAATCTAGAAACACATTTGGAAGTTATTTCTAATACAGATAAGTGATAGTTTGAATTCATAATAAATAACAAGTATATTTAGTTATTTAATAAAAAAAAAAATATCTAAAATTAATTTTAATAAAATAAAAAAAATAAAATTTATAAATAAATAACTAAAACTAAATAACTGAAATTTAATAACAACTAAAAAAATAACTCAAATTAAATAACTGAAATTTAATAACAATTAAAAAAATAACTCAAATTAAATAACTCAAATTTATTTTTGATTTTTAAAAAAATTATCTATTTAATATTTATAAATAATTGTATTTAATATTTTCATTTAATTTTAGGATATTTAGCAAGTTCATTCAGTTTTATTTTAGCAATTAATATTTAAGTGATGAAGTAGAGAATCAACGCTTAAATGAGCATTGAAAAAATAAGAAAGCATATTAGTTATACATAATTTTTAATGTTTTAGTCAAAGCTTTGAATTTAAGGCTACTAGATACATAATATGCATTATCTAGAAAACATTTGCAAGTTATTTCTAACCCAGATAAGTAATAGTTTGAATTCATAATAAATCGTTAAATAACTAAAATTTATATATATATATATTTAATCTCTCTATTTAATACTTCTAAATAATTTTTATAGAGCATTTTTATTTAATTTTAGGAGGAAATGATATTTAGTCAAGTTCATTCAGTTTTATTTTAGTATTTCTTAGTAATTAATATTTAACTGTATCTTTTATTATTAAGTGCTTTAGGAAGTAACACAATTATTCCATCAATATAATTATTGTACATTAATTTTTAATTTTTCAACACAGGATTATTTTTCAATTTTTATATTCCCATTCTGAATGTATAAAATGTTGCCAATTTTCATTACAGATGTTTTATTTCAGTATCTAAATTCTACACCATTCATCTTCTGCTCTGTTTTTGTTGCTTCTTATCCCACTTGATTGACATCTAGACCAAGCCCACGAACTCGTGTGGACACATGGTTGAAGGGAAGGGCAGCTTCTGTTGTGATGGAGAACTCGTAGGTAGAAGTTTGACTTGGTTCCGTGACGCTCAACAGTCATATGAGACCGGGACCTACGACTTAAAGTGTATTCGAAGCACTGCAAACATCCATGGCACCGCCGGGACTCGAACCTGAAACCCGGGGCACCGAGGCCCAAGCCTCCTCTGCTCTAAATGGAATCTAGAACTTCAGTGTGGTGGCATCTTCCAAAGTCTTATTTCTAATTTTTTCAATTTCTTCAGTAGGGGCAACTCAGTTCTAGGCACAGTGATGTGGTGTGGTGTGGTGTAGTAGTAGTATTTTCCCTAAAATTAATTTTTATGTGTACATCGTTTTTAATGATAATTAATAATTGTCATTATTTATAAAATACTTAAATAAGATTTTTATTTTTATAAGAGAGAAAGAGAACAAGGCAAATTAAAAATATGTAAATGTACCACGGATCTTAACACCACGTGACGATAAATACCTCATCCGCACCACTGACGAATTGTTCAGCTGCTTCTGAAATGCTAGCAGAAATGAAGATCTTCTACATTTTTATGTACAATATTTAGAGATAAAAAATTATCATGTTTGTTGCGGAAAAAAGAACAGAAGTTCAATGTGTTATACTATACCGAATAGAATTTGCTAATTAGAACGTGTTTGTCAGTTTCAACTCGTATATTTTGTCATCATACATATTTATAAAAAAAAAAGAAAAGCATTTTAGTTCTGTTATAGTATCTATAGTTGCTCATACTTATAGAAACTCATTTTGGAGTAGAAATGTTGCTATATTACTGCAAAAAATTACCAAAGTTAAATTTTGATCTCTTTTTTTTTTTTTTTGTCTCTATGAAGACTTTGCTAAATAGAAAAACTTTTTCATGTAAAAGTCTTTTATTTATCAGCATTTTAATTCGTAAAATACAATAATCTTTACAATGCAATACAATAAATATTACAATAATTTCTGGTACACTTTTATTATTATTTATTACTTTTTTTATTTTTTATTCAGATGAGAATTTTATTATTTTTATTATTATTTAAAATTTTTAAATAATAATAAATAATATTATTATTTAAAAATTAATTAATAATTTAAATAATTTTTATTATTAAAATTATTTTAAATTTTATTTTATTATTTAAAATTAACTATTTCAAAATAATAGCTTAATTAAAATATTCATATTTTGTTACTATACTTTCACTTAAAAATATTTCTATTTTCACTGGCTCTAACAGTATTTATGAACATATATAACACAGTATTTAGGAACAGAATAAGTTTTTATTAATTAATTATTTTTAATTTTCATTGTTTCAATCCCTGTTTTATTGTATTGTATATTTTTCCTAGTGCATTAACTAATTTTTGTAAGATGCATATTTAACATTTCTTAAAATATAGATTCACATTTGTATTAATAAAAATTATCAAGCTGGGATAAAATTACAAATTGGTTTACTTCATTAAATTTTTTTTATATATTATAACAAAATTCATTGTTTCTAATAAATAAAGCTCTCTTCCCCTGCTTACGTAAGTTTCTTCTTAAACAGGAAGAAGAGCTTCTACTCTTTAATCTTCATGTAGAGTTTCTTTTTAAATTTTAAATTTTCCAACATTCCTACATATGTATGTAGTCTATGACAGTATTTTTCCAGAATTTTTATGCTTGTTTGACTTTTTTTCCCCAACTGTTATGGTTTGGCAGAACATATCTTGTTTAAGCTAAATATGCTCTGTTGTCCAATGGTTTTTTTTTTTTTTTTTTTTTTTTTTTTTTTATTTAATAACTTATTTGTAACAAAAAATCCAGTTATTGACAAAAATAAATCAGCTTTCCTAATATCCATTCTTTAGCAATAATATATAATTAATTCCATTCGAAACAAAATGCAATTCCTTTAAAATAAAGTTCTAGGAATCATCATAGATGCTTCTTGATAAGCATGTTCAATCACTCAAATCCTACTATCATCAAACTTATTATAAAAACCTTTTAAAAGTTTGTTTTAAAGTTTAAAAAGTTTTGTTTTAAAGTTTATTTTAAGTTTGTTTTGTTTTAAAATTTGTAAAAGTTTTTTTTACAAAACTTTTTTAACAAAAAAAAATTGTATTTTCCATTATTATGTGCAGACCATCTTTGTACATAATAATGGAAAATACAAATTCGCCTACACAACTACTAAATAATTGACGAAATTATAATTATTAATTATTGACAAAAATAAATCTGTTTTCTTAATATCCATTCTTTAGCAACGATATATAATTAATTCCAATCAAAAACAAGATACAATTCCTTTAAAATAAATTTCTAGGAATCATCATAAAGGCTTCTTGATAAATCAAGAATTCAATTAATTCATGGTGCCATCGAGCTCATGGATTTCTACATCATAAAGCTATCTAGAAATCTGTTCAAAGGGCATATTTAATCATTGAAATCCTATTATCAAAGGTCAAATCATCTTTGCACTTAATAATGGGAGATATAAATTCGCTTACACAACTACTAAATTGGCTTTACGGTAAATTGGCTTTACCCCTCGTTCCCTATACTTGTCTTGCTAACACTATCAACAAATTTCAACATCAAATTCAACTTCAGTCTTTTTCAATTACTCAATCACATAATTTTTTTCTATTGCATTTATTGTTTTCATTTTTTTTCTCCTTTTTAAAATTTTTGTTTTACATCATCTGGTTCATTATATAATTTTTTTTTGTTTTACATAATCAAGTTCATTATATATACAGTGTGCACTATATTATTAATATAGTGCACTATATTATTAATATAGTGCACACTGTAAACTGGTAGAAGTGCTTGTAATACAGGCACTGGAGAGATCATGATCTGTAGTTGATATTTTCAAAGTATACCTATCAGTCTTTAAAGTTTCTATAATATTTTATCTTGTGGACTGCATTGGTTATAGAATGTGCGTTTTATGATTTTCTCTTTACTTAATAAACTATATACTCTACTTCGAAAGGAAGCCATTTCTTTATTCAATAATGACTGATTGGTTCATTCACGAAAATTTCTTTTTATTCATTAGCTCATTTTAAAAGCTATTATTCGTAAATTTTTAGTCTCACATCTCTAAAATATTTTTCTCTACAATTTAGATATCCATCCAAATATCAAGTTCTATTTGTGTTTTTATTATTTTTATGTTAAGTGGTCTAATAATTTGCTTCTAAATGACACAGAATTTCTGTAAGTTTTAAAAAAAATCAAGTTGAACTAATTAGATTAATTGTAACAGAAATTTTTCTTATATTTCTACCACTGTATCTTCTTATTTTTATAAATATCATGGAAAACCAAGTGAAAAATAAAATTTTTATTATAGTAAGTATTTTATTTTCTCGTGTATATTTTTAACTATTTTTTTCTTATGTTTTTGTGCAGAATCTTATTTTGTTTTGTAATATCTTTGAAACTTATTAATTTTTTCCAGTTGAAATTCTTTTTAAAAATTATAAAAAGAACTTAAATATTATTATAGTAATTATAATGGATTAAGAAACAATTTAATTATATTCTTCATTTATCAATAAAATCTTAATTTACCATAACCTTTAATGATTTTTTTTTTTTATATAAAATAATTAGTTATTTTTGTCCATATAATGAAATATAAAGACTGCAACATAGTTTTCATGTTATTGAAGAAATATATAATTAAGAAATGCATATAAAGTTTGTTTTACTGCCAATAAGTATATTGTTAAATTTTTTATTGGAAATAAAATATAAATTTTCTTTTTAAAAAATGCATAATAATCAGCTTTTATTTCATAAAAAAATTATATTTATATATTTTGTTATATTATTATTATATATCTTTTGTGAAGCTTAACGGTGTTTAACTCCCATGAAAAAATTGCATTGATTTCACTGAAATGTGCCAGTCAAAATTTTTTTTTTTATAAAAAAAAAATAAAAAGAAAAAAAAAAAATACGTTTTGTGTAGTGTAGTTTAATTCTATGTAAAAAGTAAAATTACTTTATTAAAGCAATTGAGAACATGCGTTGAATGAAAAGATCTTAAACCGTTCTAGAATCATGAACTTTTAGAATCATGAATTCTAGAATCATAAGCTTTTTCTGGAATCATGAATTCTTAATTGTTTGAATGACATTCAAATGAATAAAATATTTTATTGATTATGTTGTTTTCACTTAATTGTTGCTACTTGACATTTTATTTTATCATTTTAAGTCTCATTAAGACAAAGCACTTAGATATTAAGCATTTTACAATGTTACGACAATGTTTCAATCAATATTGTGTCAAGTACGTACTATATTAAATACTGCAATAAAATACTTACCTTTTTATTTTCATAAATTATAAATTTTAACAATCTTGATATACGTTTAGGCTTCATCCATTATAATAGTTGTCTCTTAAAATTAATTGCTGTTCTAATTTTAAAAATTCAATCTTATATTTGTCTATGTAATTCTGTTTAACATAATTTCTTTAAAATGATGGTAGGAACATCATACATTTTATGGATGAGATCGCTCAATTGTTAAATTCTTTCATTAAAAATCTTTTATTTCGAATCAGGCGAAAAGGAATTACAACAGGAAAAGCCATCGTAACTTTTATATATAAAACTATATAAAAAAAAAAAAGATAAAACTTCAGCTTGAGACTAAAAGCAATCCGGTTTCACAATGCCGCTCGGAAAATCTAAGAAATAAAGATAAATACTTTTACGTGTTCAGTTAGTAAAGACATAAAGCGCAAATCAATAAGGCACCATGAGCAATACGTAA
>BPLR01015339.1:0-27015 GCA_021605095.1 Caerostris extrusa
GTCATTATCAGTTTCTGCTTGAGTTATATTGTGGAATTTTTATGTAGAGGGCGAGTGAATATATATTTTGAATTTTGTTATAATTTTTTTTTTTTTTTGTATAATTGTTACAAAAACATTTCGATCGTAATGCGATGAAGAGATCGCAGTGGGAAACCAGATTGTAAATTATCGTTTTTAGTAGCTTCTTCTTTTTATTTTGATTGTAATATTCGAACATCATTTTGTATTTTAAAAAAAAAAAAAATTGTTTTTTGTTTTTACATATTAAGACATGAAAAAGTGTAAAATTTATTTGGCCATTTAATCTTGCATTAATTTAAGATGAAAAATTCAAACCGCCATTATAGCCTACGAAAGGTATCCACCGCCTCGACGTGCCCATCGGCCACCCGGTTAGCGCTCGGCCATTGGTGGGGCACCGTTTCAGCCTTGAATCCTGCTGTGTGCCGATTGAAATCAGCCTCGCATTCCGTGGTGGTAGAACCCAGACGAGGTCATAATGTGAGTTATTTATGTTTTCTTCGTAGCATTGCAAATAGACATGGAATTATGGAAAACAGAGGAAGCTTGACATAAATGGCGTAGTTTTAATGGATAAATGGCCGATAAGTAAGATTTCAACCTGCATGTTCTACGGAAAACAATATTCACTAATATATATTTTTTTTTGTTAGTCACAAAATATTCGAATATGGAAATAGGTCTTGGCATCCACGTTAAATTGTAGGTTTGCTCCATTTAGCCTAGTGGGCAATAACCGTAGAGCGGCAATAAAACCAACTGGAGGGATTTTAATCTGTAATAGCAAAATCAGATGGCAAAAGAAAAAAAATCCAACACTCACAATTAAACTTTTTCTTCAAAATTTTTCGCATACTTCGTGCCGCATTTACTGCCACTCGCTCGCCTCACAAGTAATCGATCCGTCCATTTCCTCTTTAAACCGGATGTTTACCTTTCCATTCAATCAATAGTCGAATGTAAAATATCGATATAGGGTATTTTTTTTTTTTTTTTTTTTTTTTTTTTGTGACATGCATGATATAATGTCCGGTTCATCATCATCAATGGCGCAACAGCCCCATGGTGGGCCGAGGCCATCTGCCGGTTACGGAATCCACTTGAAACCGTAAGGCCCTGGTCTAACAGGGATCGTAGAGTGTAGAGGGGGGTAGTGTTATTCCGCGTCAATTGCTATTGTGTGTATCGATACGACCGTGACACTTGATGACATCTAGTGATTAAAAGCGGAAATAGGTAGGTATAATTACCGAGGTATGCTCACTAGTTTATATTGTTAGTGGGATTCATTTCAATTGTTTGTTAGCTGTTATGCTTGCTAAATTTTCTTTGCGTATTATGCTTGTCATTGCTTCTTTACCTAGCAAGTCAATAAAACCGAGTTATCATCATTCTGTGTTTTTTATCCAACTTATTAGAGCAACAATAAGCTATTCGCTGTCGCGGGCCGGATGGATGACATTGGCGGCCAGATTTGACCGCGAGCCGTAGTTTGGAGACCTGCCTTAAGGCATCCAAGACAATTATCAAAGTGTTTGCCAGCTGCATTAGAAGGGGGGAAAAAAAAATAGCAATAAAATGTAAATGATTAAAATGTGCGTGTGTGTGAAACTGTTTATTTTCTAATCTGTATTAATGGGGTTTTTTTCTCTATCTCACCATAGATGATCTACGATTGCTATTTTCCAGTATTTGGAGAAGAACGACTTCTTCGTCATGGAATGCTGGCACAGACTCCAGAAGCCGCGCGACACTATATCGATCATATTGGATTCCAGCTTCTTTGTTCCGGAGTAGGTTCTACTTCATGTTCATTTTCTTTATTACTTATCTCCCCATACTACTGCGCCCCTAAAAGTAAAACTAATTTTCAATTTAAATTTCCCGGGCAGGTGGAATTATTTTTGTTTTAATACGCTTTTTATTAGCTTCACCTGTATGTTTGTATGTATGTATGTATGTATGTAACTGACTCTTTGGGCTCGATTTTGGGAATGATGGCGCCATCTACTGGCGAGTCAGTCAACTGATCAAACCCTACCTATTTTGTATAATTATTTTGTTTAATCTTAATTCCTTTTGTTTTATTTTACTTTTATCTTAAAAATTCTCATTTTAACTTTAACCTTTTTATTTTTGGGCATCGTCACGGACTCTTAATTGTACCGATAGCTTTAGCTTTTTTCGATCTCCTGCTTTAATTGTTCTCAAGCAGGAGATTTTTTTCCTAAATTATAATTTAAAAACACGCTTTTAGAGTTAATCAAACTAAAAAGTAAAAAATAAATTAAAGTTTTAAAAACACGCTTTTAGAGTTAATCAAACTAAAAAGTAAAAATAAATTAATAGTTTAAAAATAGCTTTTAGAGTTAATCAAACTAAAAAGTAAAAATAAATTAATAGTTTAAAAACTAAAAAACACGCTTTTAGAGTTAATCAAACTAAAAAGTAAAAATAAATTTAGTTTAAAAATAAAAACACGCTTTTAGAGTTAATCTATCTAAAAGGTAAAAATAATTGTTAACATAAGAATAAAATGACTGACGAGAAAAATGAATGTCACTGTTCTAAAAGCGTGGGGTGCTCGATATCAATCGTTATAATTTTTCACTAGTTCATTCCGAAATGCAGAGTTAGTTTAAAAATGTAATACAAAGCACCCCACGCTTTTAGATAGATTAACTCTAAAAGCGTGTTTTTTAGTTTTTTAAACTATTAATTTATTTTTAAGGCTGCTGGTACTGTCCTTGACATCTGTGTGAAATTTCGCGTCAACATAGTCATTAATGCTTGAGTTAGGCTTGGCTTTGTGAGACGCTGAAAGAGATTCCGGCGATTTTTGAAATGTCTGAATGAATTGAGCAAAGAACTTGCATTCAGTTTTGTTTGCGGGAACGTATAGAATGTTGCAGAAAGCATTCCCATATCGGAAAGAAATGTTTACAAGCGGTATAAACAGTTCAAAGAAGGCAGAGAACGCGTTGAGCCCTCTGGTCGACCCTCCATCTCAACCGACTAAGCCCAAGTCCAAAAATTTAAAGATTGATGCTTGCAAACCGTCTATTTACAAGTACAGATCTTGCGGATGATATTGGAATTTCAAAAGCAACCACTGTATTCACACCGTGCGACTTGTGGCTATTCCCTAAACTCAAAAGGACACCGTTTTAAGTCGATTGAAGGAATTCCACGTGAATCGGCGTGCATTTTGTAGGCCATCCCTGCCGATGACTTTTCAGCATGCATTGAGGATTGGAAAAAACGTTGGCATAAGTGCATTGTGTCCGGAGGGGATTACTTTGAAACCGATGAAATAAATTTGGAAGAATAAATAAAGAGTTTTTTGGAAAAAAAAAAATAAAATTGGTCTTACTTTTGGGGCACAGTAGTATTCCATGTCTTATTTTCATCTGTCAAGACGATGTTGTCCTGGTTAGGGGTCCGTGACGTTATCCTAAAATGAGGACTAAGCAAATAAAACTCCATTGCAAATTTTGGCGGAAAATGGTACTTTGAGCCTCTTAAATCTTGAAGTGCTTCATGAATAACGTTGATCTTCAGAAATTTTCTGGAGAATTTAGATTTTGTTTAAAGTGTTTTATAGTATGGTTTTGAAGCTCTTGTTTTGTGTTGGAATTTTAAACATTTGTATTTCCAACTACGATTCAAAAATCGCCGAAATCAGTTTTAGCAGCTCACAAAACCAAGCGTAACTCAAGAAATAATGAATATTTTGACGTAAATTTTCACACAGATGTCAAGGACAGTGCCTAAAAAAAGAAAAGAAAATTGAAATATCATAGGAAATTTAAATTGAAAACTGGTCTTACTTTTTGGACACAGTAGTATGCCTGATTGCCAACTGATTGGCCACAGGCTTCGAGTTCGAAATCTGGCTGTGGCATGCATGTTTGTGAGGGGTTCGGAATCCACGTTATACTGTAGGTCCCGGTCTAATGAGCCCAATGTGTGCACAACATGACCGTAGAGCGACAAATCAAACTCCTATAAAAATTACAGTACTAAATGAATGATAACTAAAAAAGTAATTTCTTTGTGAATTCTTTTGCAACATTTCTTTTTATAAATTTAAAGAAAATAATCGATTCAGTGATTAAAAATTAGATTACTGAATATTATAGTTTTACATTAGATTAGTGAAATCCTATTTTGAAACCCCAATTTGAACAACAACAATAACAAAAAATAGTATGCAATAAGCAATTTGTTTCAACTAATTCCAATCAAAACCAATTTCAATTGCAGTTACAGTTAAATATGCCGAATAGGAAAGGAATTAAAATGGCTGACGAAATTCGACATCAAACTCGAATTTAGCTACTTAGTGACTTAATTAAATAGAGTCTTGCAGCTGTCAAAAATGCAACAAAATTAAACATATAATTAACATAAGGTACTTACGTATTAACGATACCTTGCGACAGTTGCGCCAATAAAGAGCATACGCGCCAACCGCAGCTACAGATTTGGCGGTTTTTAAGTGGCGCCAATCACTTAATTTAAAATCAAAACACTTTTATCAATTTCCACAATGCAATCTGGTCCACCTACCTTCTTTTTGGTTTATTCTCCATATCCAAGACACATAATTCACGCATGTAATTGTTCCAATCTATAACAATTTTATCCGATAAATCAAGTTGCTTTTCACAAAATTTAACTCCTCGCACTAGCAGTATATGAATCTCAAAGCTACAAAATGGAATTCTGCTTCCCTCAAACCAGTTGTCTTTTCTAAGTCCCACACGATGAGACACTGACTGAAATTGCATTTCCAAAACTTACGTTTACCAAAATAAAGTTTCATGTCGTGGGAATTGGGACATTTTCGATGTTTTGGTAAAATATTTCACTCCTGAAAAAATAAAATTGCATCTTGTTCTGTTTCTGGCAAATCCCAAATACGCATTTTCGTGGCACTACAAAATGGCGTCAAAACTCAGCAAATCTGCAGCTGTTAGATTGGCGCCACTTAAAAACCGCCAAATCTGTAGCTGTTAGATTGGCGACACTTAAAAACCGCCAAGTCTGTCGTCAAGTTATCGTTAATACGTAAGTACCTAAAATAATTATAAAAATAATAAATGAGTAATTTAAATAATAATATAAAGATAATAAGAATTAAAAAATATGAAACGAGGTTGCCATATTCTTCTGATATGGTTATAAACACAGTACCATATTTTGTACATCATCGCTAGTTTGGCGAACTCAGTCTCAAAATAGGATTTAAACGAGGTTACAATATTCTTCTGATATGTTTATAAATACACGTACCATATTTTGTACATCATCGCTGATTTGGCGAACTCAAAATAGGATATAACTGAAAAATTGATTATTGATTTTATGTTCGTTGTTGTGGTATATATAATCATAATGCTTTGTTTTATTAATTTTTTTTTCTTTGTAGGCAAATAAATCTTTTTGCAGAGGGTGCCATAAATATTTTTGCTGAACCAGTCATGAATGTTTTGCAAGAGAGAAACATTATATCGGTATGTTTTACTTTTATTTTTCAAAACTTGATGGCCAGGGGCCAAAGCGATATTTAACAGTTTTGATTTACAAATTTTTGACAGGTGACAACGGCCCAGAGTCTTATCACCTGTCAAAGCGTTTATTAAATTGATCTTTATTCTACTGTTATCTATTTTTGGTGCCTTACCTCCACGAGGTCCCGGCCGGGCAACGTGCTTGGCACGGCCAAACAGGCTGAATTTTTCTCATCAGTAGGGTGAAATTTTCTGGGAAAAAAAAAGGGGGAAGTGAGTTATATATTTACTCAGAAGAAATGAGTCAGTCTATAGAAGAGGAAATGGGAGAGGGTGGCAGCGAGGATAATGTCTTAAAGGCCACCATGCTATTCAAATCTATCATGGACTTGATGTATCAGGAGAGTTTAAAAGCTAAGGACAAAGTCCAAATTAGAGAGTTGGTGACTAATATGATGCAAATCATACAGGTCCAAAAATAAAAGTATTTTTTTCCCTAATAGGAGCTAACAATGAGCTTGAGAAATTGTTAGTGAAGAAATGTAACCAAATGTATCAATTGTATTTTTCATAACACCAAATTTGAAACTGAATACAACATTGGTCATAGCTGTATTAATAGAAGCTGCAAAATCTACGAAAAGAATTGAAAAATCTACAAAACAAAACAAATTATGGATAACACAACAGATGTGAAAATTATCAGAGGCGCACATATAAACCTAGGAAACGCAGTATCAGCTATGGCCCAATTAAATCAAACAATAATTAATCAGAACTTTGATTTCTATTGTTTAAATGAGCCATATTGTTACAAAAATAAAATAATTAATATTCCTACTCCTTACAAAGTTATTTCAATAGAAGAAGCACCGAATCATCATAAAACAATATACTCAGGCAATGATTATTTATGTAAGCTCAAACATAACTGCAATAGAACTCAATCTGGAAGATTTAGTATTCATTTTAATTTCTATTTATTGTCGTCCTAGCGAGGACATTGAAACTCTTTTGAGCATCTTGCAAGGGATTATTATGACCTATCAATCAGTTCAAGCAATTATTTGTGGAGACTTCAACGCCAAGTCTCGCCTATGGGAAAGGAGAGACTTGGACGCCAGAGGCCAGGAAGTGATCGACTTCTGTTCAATAAATGATGTTCTTATACACAACAATCCAGCTTCGCCCTCAACTTTTTGTTCTTCGAGGGGCGAGAGCTGGATTGATCTTATTATGACCAAAAATATCAACAATCTGTTTGAAATTACTGTACTAGACGAAATCACAAATAGCGATCATAACATGATCTCTATTTCTTAGTCAACTTTTGATGACTTAGACAGAAAGTTTAGAATAAATCTGAAGCAACTCAATTGGTTGAAATTAAAAATCAATTTTGCCCAACTACTGGAAAATAGTGAAGACTATTTAAATTCAATTAATCCAAGCGACATAAATCATTACATTGCTGAGATTCAAAAATCAATCATTGAAATCTCTAATCAGTCACAAAAATTCAAAGGGACTAAAGAAGAAACCAAAAAAAGCAATTTGGTGGAACCCAAAATTAAGAACATTAAGATCCAGAGTGCGGGCGCTCAGAAGGCTTTTTCAAAAAGAAACGGACATCAAAGAAAGACAAATAAAAAGATAAATTATAAGAGCCTACAGGCAATTCACAAAAGAGCCATTCTTAACTGTAAAAGAGAAAGCTTCAAGATTTTTTGTGAGTAATATCACAACTAACAATATTTATGGAAAAAATTTCAAGATCATGGTGGATAAAACTATACGAAACAAAATAATCAAACCAATAAGAGATGAAACAGGATATACTACAAAAACATTAAATGAAACAATGCAAAAGATCCTAAGTCGTCACTTTACTTATAATTTGTCTTCTTTACAACCTGAATTCGTCTATCAAACTCCTGGGGATTCTTTGGAGTTTAGAGAGTTTACAAATCAAGAAATAGAGGGAGTTATTTCCAATATGAAATTAAACAAGTCCCCAGGCCCCGATGGTATTCCTGGTGAACTTGTAAAAGAGATTTTATGCCAACAAAGAATGGTTTGCAATTCTGTTAAATAAGTTACTAAAATCTAGAATTTTTCCTAAAAGTTGGAAAATAGCAAACGTGGCTCTTATACCTAAAGATAAAAAAGATCTTAGCTTAGCAGCACACTACAGGCCTATTTGTTTATTGTCCTCATGGGGCAAAACATTTGACAAGCTTATCTCAAACCGAATTATATATTATTTGGAAGTTAATGACTTTTTTAATTCTAAGCAATTTGGCTTTCGAAAGAAAAAGTCAACAATAACTGCAATTCAAAATATTAAGTCCTTTGTCAACCAAGCATCACTAGAAAACAAAATGGTCTGTCTAATATCTCTGGATATTAAAAATGCATTCAATTCAGTAAATTGGAGCCTACTCAAAAATAAGATAATTAACTTACCAATTCCCCCTCACTTAATTCATATTTTGCTGGATTTTTTGAAAGATAGATTTATTCTCCATGATAATTTAAAAATCTCTTATAATCAAGGTATTCCACAGGGTTCATGTCTTGGACCGATCCTGTGGAATATCTACATAAACTTACTTAATCTCGATGTCGGTAATGACGTTGTCATCCAGGCTTTTGCCGATGACATCGTCTTAATGATTAAGGAAAGAGTCTCTTATCTCTTTAGAGATAACAGCCAAAGGCCCTTGAATATGATTTATAATTGTACTCAAACTAATCAACTTGAAATTAACTATGAAAAAGTAATTTCATTATTATTTCTAAATCTAAATTTTCTCACATACCACAAATAAAAATTGCAAATAATAGAATCAAATATACCAAGGGAATTAAAATACCTCGGTATTATAATATAAATATAATACCTCGGTATTATAATCTGCTTATAATACCGAGGTATTATAAGCAGATTAAACTGGACTTCACACCTGAACTATATTAAAGAAAAATCAACAAAATTCAAACAAACTAATCAACTAGTAGATACAGCATAAACTAGTTAGATACAGCATAGTTGTATGGGGCTCAAACCCCAAAGTTAAAAAAGATATATATTTGGCAGTTCTAGAGAAAATTATTACATGTGGATACCAGGTTTGGTACACAAATACTGTAAGGTAAGATACCAAGCTTCAAAGGATCGCTCTAAGACATATGACTAATTTACTGCTAACACTAACAAAATATATATATATATATATATATAATAAATAAAAAAAAAAAGTGGGTCCTTTGGGACGGCAGATCTTCCAGTCAGTCTCCCCAATTCTCTTCCTTTAGTTTCTTTTGATAATTTTTCCTCATAGTTTGAGGCTTTTCTTCTAAATTGATAGGCGAGATTTTTTACTCTTAATTTGTTCCTAAACTTGTACAGTTCGGGATTGCTGTCCCAACCCCGGTCTGAAGAACCGGATGCCTAGGCAGGTCGGTAGGAATTTACTAAACTTTTCAAAACTTGATATAAGAATCAGTGTATAGTGCAGGGTGGCAACCCAAATGATCTTGCCGGCCACTCTGGAAATGCATCCTCATTCCGCGTGCCGCACATAAAATTATACACTGAAGTGACAAAAGTCATGGGATAGCAATATGCAAATTTTCAGATGGCAGTAGCATCGCGTAGAACAGGTATAAATGCGCAGTGCTTTCATTTCTGTTCAAGTTATTCATGTGAAGAGGTTTTGACGTGATGATGACCGCACGACGGGAATTAACAGACTTTGAACGCGGAATGTTAGTTGGAGCTAGACGCATGGGTCATGCCATTTCGGAAATTGTTAGGGAATTCAACATTCCCAGATCCACTGTGTCAAGAGTGTGAAATTTCAGGCATAACATCCCACCTTGGACAGCGCAGTGGTCGACCGCCTGCACTTAACGAGTGAGACCGGCGACGTCTGCAAAGAGTCGTAAATTCTAACAGACAAGCAACACTGCGTCAAATAACCGCAGAAATCAATGTGGGACGTACAAGAGACTTGTCTGTTAGAACTGTGCGGAGAAATTTGACTTTCTTGGGCTATTCCAGCAGAAGACCGACTCGTGTGCCTTTACTGACAGAACGACATCGCTTGCAGCGACTCTCGTGGGCACGTGAGCATATCGGTTGGTCCCTAGATGAATGGAAAACCATGGCCTGGTCCGATGAGTCACGATTTCAGTTGGTAAGAGCTGATGGTAGGGTTCGAGTGTGGCGCAGACCCCACGAAGCCATGGACCCAAACTGTCAGCAAGGCACTGTTCAAGTTGGTGGTGGCTCCGTAATGGTGTGGGCTGTTTTTTCATGGCATGGACTTGGTCCTCTGGTGCGACTGGACCGAACATTGACTGGAAATGCTTATGTTCAGCTACTTGGAGATCACTTGCAGCCATTCATGGACTTCATGTACCCAAACAACGATGGGATTTTTATGGATGACAATGCGCCATGTCACCGGGCCACAACTGTTCGCGATTGGTTTGAAGAACATTCTGGACAATTCCAACGAATGATCTGGCCACCTAGATCGTCCGACATGAATCCCATCGAGCATTTATGGGACATCATCGAGAGGTCTGTTCGTGCCCAAAATCCTGCACCATCATCGCTTTCACAATTATGGACGTTTATCGAGACAGCATGGCTCAATATTCCTGCAGAAGACTTCCAACGACTTGTTGAGTCCATGCCACGTCGAGTTGCTGCACTTCGCCGGGCGAAAGGAGGGCCGACACGATATTAAGAGGTATCCTATGACTTTTGTCACTTCAGTGTATATCCCCATATTAGATTTAGACCCGCTGTAGACATTTTTGTGGAGTGAAAAATGGAAACAGAATGAGTTATTATTGTATTTACTATTATTCTTACATGTAAGCATATATAATATAATAATAATAGTGATACTAAACGCACATTATAAAGAAATATATAACACTCAAAATGAAACATATAAAAATATGTTAATATAAATACAAAAATTAAATCATTAAAAAAATATTTATTTGAGTAGTGCGATATGTGTTTCTCCACTCTTCACTCAGCTTTTGCAAATCGATCTCAATTTTAGTATTTGCACATCGTAATGGCTGTTGCAGGTGAGCGTCCTTTATGCTTGAGCGTGCTTTGTGTTTGGGCAGATTCTAGGTCATATATCCGCACGAATATTAGTTTAAAATCAAAGTTCTTTTTTCTCCTCATTTCGACAGTTCATATTTTGAATAGATGGATGCACACATAATGAATTTTTGGGGAAGTGTGATAAATCGCCGAATGTTGGTCGCAAACAAAATTGAATGCAAGTTCTTTCTTCCGGAATCAATTTCAGCGTCTCACAAAGGCAAGTGGGACTCAAACACTAATGAATATTTTGACATCAATTTCACACAGATGTCAAGGACACAGATGTAAAAAAAATTGAAATTCCACAAGCCCCGGGAATTTTAAATTAAAAATCGGTCCTACTTTTTGGACACAGTAGTACCCTCCTCTTTCAGACCAATGGAAGGACATGCCGGCTGGTCCATCTCCAGCCTAAACACAGAACACCCTGCATTGTGACGAGTAGCTCTTTTGAATTCTAGATTTCATTGTGTTTCCGTCTGATTATTCAATTCCTTCTATTAGCTCACACTCTCCTCTATATATCTTGTTCACATTTTCAATCGTCCATAAAAAACTTTTCATTCATCCACTCAAGTTCAAATACATTTTTTTTTCAACTTGTAGTGGATGACACTGGACGTTAATGCAGTTTTTTCAAATATTAATTAATTCATTCAATTTAATTAATTCATTTTAGTTTTATATGGGAGAAATATTCATATATTCACGCTGCTCTTCCTTCTCTTTTGCTCATCATTAATTAGTTAATAATCTCTTTTTTTCATAACTAGTTATTAATTAATTAATGATAAATATTTTGTTCTTTCAATTATTAATTATTTTTTATTCATTTAATTATTATTATTTTATTGTCAAATATTTTTATTATTCATTTAATATATATTGTTCAATTTTTTAAATAATGTAACTACAAATTGGGCATAATATAAAACTCGTCTGATTTTAATTTAGCTTATTTTTCTGGATATTATTCAATTCCGTCTATTAGCTCACTCTCTCCCTATATAATCTTGTTCAAATTTCCAATCTTTCATAAAATACTTTTTATTCATCCACTCGAGTTCAAATACATTCTTTTTTTTGAACTTGTAGTGGATGACACTGGATGTTAATACAATTTTTTCAAATATTCGTTCAGTAATTACACAGTCCAGTCACATTAATGTCACCACCACCTACTTTCAATGTCAACGCAGAATAACCAATCACAAAAAGGCAGGTGGCACCACATTGCAGTGGAGTGTATATAAAGAATACCACTTAAATACCACACTCCACTTAAAGCCTGGATATACAAGAGTGTATATTCTGGCTTTTGACAGGTGGTCACATTAATGTGACTGGAATGTGTAAATTTAATTAATTGATTTTAGTTTTTTTTTTAGATTTAAGTTGCATATATCTACTAATAGATGGCGCCAGATAAACTTAAAAAAAATGAATGAAAATTATTTATAAAGGACTTTTCTGCAATAGAGTGTAAAAAAAGTAGGAATTGACTTTAAAAAAAAAAAAAAAAGATTTTATATTACTTGTTTGTATGTTTACTTTCTTTTTCTTTTTCCAGAAAGCATTGGATGAAATGCACCGTTGTGATCCGACTGTCTGGATTAAAATTCTGAAACATTTCACTCAGGGTTTGTACAGCGATGTTGTGAAGTTGGTTGCAGTTTTATCACTAGTGGATAGACGACCAGGTAGGCCTTCTTGTGTATACAAATGCACTCAATTTATCTGAATGTAACAGTCGTCTGTAAAAGTTAAACGTTATATCTTTACACACACTACTGGCCATTACAATTGCTACACCAAGAAGGCGACCTGCTACAGGCGGGACGCTCTAACAGGATCGTAGCGCGTAGTTAGTCTTCAACCCTCGTGGTTCCTCGCCAAAGTGAAGCTGCATGTTACCTTTAGCGATGGCCTAATCGTCCGCGACGGGATCTTCTGCACCTGGTGTAGGCTTTCCTGCACCTGGGCGATTAGTAATAACAACACATCAACCTCATTTGAAATATTTTGTTGTTGTTGTTTCTTATCCCTCTTGGTCAACAACAGCATCCGGGCCAAGTCCATGAACCCGTGTCTTAAAACGAGTCATGATAAAGGGTAAAAATTGCAGCTTCTTTTTGTCCTTGACCTTGCGGCACAGAGTCATGGGGCACCCAAAGGGAGAAGTCCATTCGATTATACCCCGGGTACCCATTTAGTCGCCTTTCATGCCGCATATGGGCTATAGTGGGGCTATTCTAACCCAGATCCACACGGGACAAATATTTTTGTAACTGGAAGTAAACTACTGGCCATTAAAATTGCTATACCAAGAAGGCGACGTGCTACAGACGTGAAATTTAAACGACAGGAAGAAGGTGCTGTGATATGCAAAAGATTAGCTTTTAAGCGCATTCAGACAAAGCAGGCGCCGGTAGAGACACCTACAACGTGTTTAAATGAGGAAATTGTTGGAGGATGTGGGTGAGAAGAAGTCTGACTGGGCTCCGTGACGCTCTACGGTCCTATGAGCCCGAGACCTACGGCTTAAAATTGGATTCTGAACCACTACAAACATCCATGGCACCGCCGGGACTCGAACCCGAAACCTGTGGTACCGAGCGCCAGAGCGCTAGCCACTCGGCCATTCATGCCCCTTAAAAAAGGAAATTGTTCAGCCGGTTTCTCATACACAAATTGCATTTGAACGATGTTGCCTGATGTAAGGTTGTTGTGATGCCTCGTGTAAGAAGCAGAAATGCGTACCAGCACGTTTCTGAGTTTGATAAAGATCGAATTGTAGTGTATCGGGTATCAGTATTGCTGCTCGCGTCGGTCGAGATCCAATGACTGTTAGCAGAACATGGAATCGATGGGTTCAGGACGGTAATACTGAACGCCGTGCTGGATCTCAACGGCCCCCTATCACTAGCAGCTGAGAAGACCATGTTAACCCATGGCTTTAATAGATCGTGCAGCCACGTCACGAGCCCTGAGTCAAGAATTGGGTCGTTTGCAAGACAACGAGTGTCTGTACGAACAGTTTGACGACGTCTGCAGCAGCATGGACTCTCAGCTCGGAGACCATGGCTGCGCCTACCCTGGCGCAGCATCACAGACAGGAGCGTCATTCAATGGTTGTGATCAACGACGAACCTGGGTGCACGAATGGCGAGACGTCATTTTTTCAGATGAATCCAGGTTCTGTTTACAGCATCAAGACGGTCACATCCGTGTTTGGCGGCACCGTGGTGAACGCACATTGGCAGCGTGCATTCGTCATCGTCATACTGGCCTATCACCTCTCGTGATGGTTATGGGGTGCTATTGGATACACGTCTCGGTCACCTTTTGTTCGCATTGACAGCACTTTAAACGTTACATTTCTGTTGTGTTACGACCCGTGGCTCTACCCTTTATTCGAGCCCTGCGAAACCCTACGTTTCAGCAGAATATTGCACGACTGCATGTTATCGATATTGTACAGACTTAACTTGATACGGAAAATGTTCGGCTGTTGCCCTGGTCTGCACGTTCACCATGTCTCTCAAACGCCAAAAAAAATAGTTCGCCAATAGAAAACGTCTGGTCCATGGTTGCCGAGCGACTGGCTCGTCACCATACGCCCGTCACTACGGTTGATGAGCTGTGGCATCATGTTGAAGCTACCCGGGCATCTGTACCTGTACATGCTATCCAATCTCTGTTTGACTCAATGCGCAGTGCTGCTATTTCTGCCAGGGATGGTTGTTCTGAGTACTGATTCCTCAGAATCTATTCACCCAAATTTCTTTAAAGTTTAATCACTTGTTATTTCCAGTATAATATATTTGTCCAATAAATATCATTTTGTTATCTTCATTTCTTCTTGGTGTAGCAATTTTCATGGCCAATAGTGTACAAAATTTTTCTGTACGTGTGTTTGTCACTGAACTCCTCCCTAAACAGCTGGACCGATTTGGGATGAAATTTTTGTGCGTGTTTGAGTAGGTTCCTGGAGCGTTTAGATTTACAATTGGACCTGGTGGTTGGCGCTGTGATCAGATTCCGGGAGTTTTTTTATTATTATTTTAAGGGCAGGGCAGCGTCTGCGTCTCAAATATATATATATATATATATATATATATATATATATATATATATATGAATGATTTTTTATAGAACGAAATGTCTTTTAATATGCTTTTATTAGTTTCACCTGTATGTTTGTTTGTTTGTAACTGACTCTTTGGGCTCGATTTTTGCCCTATTTTAAGCGATCCGATTTAATTGAAACGTTGTAGACTTATCAAGGACCGACGACACTAAAGTATTTTGATAAGTTTATTATCTCATCAGGTTGGGATCGCCGGGATGAGTGATTTTATTTTAACTTATGAAGAGCAATTTATCCCATGTAGAATGAAAGTACCTAACACATTCAAACCTACGTGTGGAACAGTGGCACAACTACGGATCAGGAGATTCCCTGTTCGAATCCTGGCTGGCTCGACCTATTCGCATTTGGCCTTTGTCTTACTCACAATTAAATTATTGTAAGAACTATAGTTCTAGTCCTCCGTACCGGGTCCTCAATTAAATATTATAGTTTCAACTAAAAAGTAACAAATAAATTAATAGTTTAAAAAAACTAAAAAACACGCTTTTTAGAGTGAATCAAACTAAAAAGTAAAAAATAATTGTTAACGTAAGAATAAAATGAGTGACGAGAAAATGAATGTCACTGTTCTAAAAGCGTGGGGTGCTTTGTGTGACATTTTTAAACTAACTCTGCATTTCGGAATAAAACTAGTGAAAAATTATAACGATTGATATCGAGCACCCCACGCTTTTTAGGACAGTGACATTCATTTTATTCTTACGTTAACAATTATTTTTTACTTTTCAGTTTGATTAACTCTAAAAGCGCGTTTTTTAGTTTCTTTAAACTATTAATTCCTTTTCATCCATTTTTTCAAACTAACAAAAGTTGCTTCACTAAAAATGGTATAACTCGCATACAAAATAGCGCAACAGCTGTCAAATTTATACACGAGTCTTTTGAAGGTTACGGCTAGCTAAAAATCATATGAATTTAATACTAGTAGCGCCATCTGTGTGTCAGCCTGTGAACTTTTCAGCCCACCTGTTAATCTTTGTTTTGTGATATTAATTTTATTAATATAATCATAATGTTTATGTTGTTATAAAATGTTTATGTTTTGATGTCTGTTCCAGAGTGCGGTCCGTTCGCCTACCCCACGGACGGATTCCTGGCCTTCATGAAAATGGGCGCCCAGATCTCGCTCGCAGTGCAGCGGAAAGATCTGCTGGAAGGACGAGACGAGTGGACGGCGCAGGCGCTGGAAGAGATCTCCGTCCAGTGGAGCAAGGTCCTCTCCCACTTCGGCGACGACCTGACCTTTTTCCTCACAGAGCTCTGATTCTTTCTGTGGCATCAAATGTATTTTATTATTTTTTTAATATTAAATAAAAAGATTTTTTTAATAATTTTTTTTTCTGCAAGAAGCTACTTATTTATTTATTGTTTCTTGAACCATAACAAGTAATATAAAAACAAAAATTGTAAAGTCAATTCCTACTTTTTTCCCACTCTATTGCAGAAAGTCCTTTACAAATAATTTTCACTCATTTTTTTTAAGTTTATCTGGCGACCATCTATGGGTAGATACATGCAACTTAAATTTTTAAAAACTAAAAATGAATGAATGAATTAATATTTGAAACAAACTGCATTAACATCCAGTGTCATCCACTACAAGTTCAAAAAAAAAACTTGAGTTAAATTTGAACTCGAGTGAATGAATCAAAAGTATTTTATGAACGATTGAAAATGTGAACAAGATATATAGAGGGAGAGTGTGAGCTAATAGAAGGAATTGAAAAAGATTTTTTAACAAGTTTTTTTTCTTCAAGAACCTACTTATTAAACATGGGTATCCAATGGGTATTGTTTTCGGTAACGACCTGAAATGATGTCCGATCCGAAATAAAGTTATGCCAAAAGGAAACAATGGAAATTGAAACAATGTTGACAACAATGGAAGACAATGTTAAAAAGCGCATGATCGTGAAAGGAAAAGAATAGCCCGTTCAAAGCCTGAAACTCGTGCCCGCCAAAATGCCCTTCAACGGGAGCGTCGAGCTCTCAAGCGTCAACAGGCTATCAACCCTCACGATGACAATATTAAACACACGAAATGTGTTCAAACTCCTGTTTACTCTCCCTCCTGTTCTTGTCCTCTTATGGATATTTTTAATTCATCCTCTTCAGTTACTCCTTCCTGCTCCCATTGCTTCATGAACAATACTCATTCCGATTTAAACGACTACTCTCATGAGAAACAGTGGCTCAAAGTCGAAGAACGTTTCTTTAAATCAAATTGCAATAATTTTCTCTGTCGACTTGGATGAAGCTGACTTTTGTAAAACGTGCAGCGATCATATTCGTATATTAAACGCAACGTTCCAAATCTTGCAGCCAATTATGGCTTTCGATATCCTGAGCAACCCTCCTGTTTATCTGAGTTGAATGACTTGGAAGAGCATCTCGTTGCTCTTCGTATCCCTTTCATGCAAATACGAGAGCTTGGTCGGGATCGTCAATATGGTATCAAGGGATCCGTTAAGAACGTTCCTAACGACTTGCACAAATCGGTCGACTGTCTTCCTCGCAATGTAAACGATTCAGCCACTATCTACGTGAAATTGAAGAAACGTCTCTCTTTCAAATCGCACTTTATGTATCAATGCGTTAATCCCAATCGTGTTTACAATGCGGCTTTGTATCTAATGAACAAGCCTTTATACCAATCACAAAACGTTAATATTTTGGAATGGCTCGAAAAATTTCGAACAGAATCGTTTCCTGAAGGTTCAAATGCTTTCGCTGACCTGAATCCTATCTCTTCGGAAGAGACCGAACGATTAGAGTTTGATATAGACGACGATGATTATGACGACCCATTCGTAAATCCCGCTCCAGCCGAGACGGTCATTAATAAACTCAATACCAACATTGATGCTGGATTGGCATTAGCACCTGGTGAAGACCAAATGCCTTTGTCAGTATTGTTTGATGATCTCGCAGAAGAGCTCTCTTACCCAAGAATCTACTGTGCGAGATTAGAGGTGATATGCGTCGTTTTACAAGAAAGAAACCTCCCACCTACTCAGAGATCGTTAAATCTGAATTGAGACGTTATGATCGTCGAGGTGCTACACCTCAAAAAAAATTTTGTACAGCCATCAAAAAATTTACATAAACTCCTTTTAAGTAGTATACAAATTTGTCTTCGAAACAAAATTCCTACCGATTCTCTCTTTGTCCGCGCAACAAGTTCAAGACCAACAATGTTTACGTCAACTCTTTTACAAAAATCAGGCATACAAGTTCATGAAGACGATCAAATGCAGTCCGGCTCACTGGGAAAAAGAAAAAAAATCGCGTGTGTGCTCAAATTCGACAATTTAGTATGCCAACACTCTTTTTTGACATTGTCTGCTGCCATTTCATGTACCAATAATGCAAAAAAATGCAAACACCAAAAATGCAGATACCCATGGGTAAACTGTACATCGGCATTAGACGATTACAAATTTTTTTATTAGTTTTTTTTTTTTTTTTTTTGTATTGTTTCTTGCAACATAAAAAATAATAACTAGAATATGTTTGCTTTTAACCTCCCCCACACAGGCCACGTTAAACTGTAGGTCCCTATCTAATTAGCCTAAAGTATGCAAAAAATGACCGTAGATCAGGGATGGGCAAACTTTTAAAATAAAAAAAGTATAATTTTTTTAGTATAATAGTCGATTCTGATTGATACTTTCTTCACTGATGAATCGAAATCGATATTAATTATCTTAATGTAGTGCTTTGCATTTTTCCCTAACAAGAAATCTTGCCTCGAGAGTCGGATTACCTGGTAGAATTTTCCGGGTTTTCTCCTATACGATATTCAAATGCCGGTTAATTTCCTCCAAAACAGTCCTCCCGGAAGGCACTGCCGTCCTTCTTCAGCGTCACGGAGCCAAATCAGACTTCTGCTTATGTGGTGCTCCATCACAACAGAAGCTGCCTCCTCTTTCCCTTCTTCAATGAGAGCACACGGATTCATGGACTGGGTTTAGACCAGGGTTGGGCAAACTTTTTCGGTCGCGGGCCAAAAAACGGAAGAAAAAAGTTTGGCGGGCCAAGATACATTTTTCTGAAATTTTAAAAACAATATACAAGTATTACAATTTAAATATGTAAATGAGATGAATGAAATTGCGATTTCATTTTTAAAATTGAATATATTGAGTTTCGAAGTGAGATGGACTGATTCTAAGGAACGAGGCTCAATGCTTATCTGTCAGTCTACTTCTGAAATAATTCTTTCTAAGGTTTATGGTTGAAAAATTCACATTGTTCACATGTGTTTGCATTGTTCACATATATAAGTTAAAGCAAAAATAGCACTGATTTTCTGGCCGTGAGATATTAAGTTTGGGAAACTTACTTTCGATAATGATGTGCAAAAATCTATCATATTACACAATTTTTATATATTTGGAACCGCATACCTTTATACCACACGTTACCTATATAAATAATAAATATACATACCAATTTTTACACATACCTATATAAATAATAAATACTTAGTATAAGTTTGGAACCACATACCTTGTTGTTTGTCATCCCACTTGGTCGACAGCAACATCTAGACCCAGTCCAAGAAACCGTGTGGTCTGCCAGTAACGAAATAATAGATTTCAAATGCTTAGGTGATTTTGTTCATTTTCCATGGTTTCAGTGTGTAATTAAGTACCACTATAATCTCCACATCATCAATTATTCAAAAATGTGCACAAATTAATTTGATTAAATTAAGAAAAGGTCACATAAATAAAATTTTAAAATTATAAAAAAAAAAAAAAAACATCTGCTATCGAAATAATTAAAACGAGGAGACCGAAAAGCTGCTGGTACACTTAGGTGTCCATTATTTGATCCCCCCTCCCATCCCTAAAAGAAAAAAAAATTAAAGAAAGAAAGTGAATTCGACATTCCACGGTATCTTTTAATTCTCCTGGTGATCAGCAGATGGCGCCACGTCTTTCGTAATGCTAATTCAAAATAATGTACTTATTGAAAGTAAATTAGATAAAAATGCTATTGAATTAAAAATTTTAATTTAAATATAGCCGGATAATTCAAAAATTTGGTTCGCATCGTAGCATACTATTTTAAATTAAGTCAAAGTTAGAAAAAAAGCCGATTCACAAGAATTGACAGAAGTTTTTTTTCCCCTAATGCAGCTGGCAAATACATAGACTGTGATCTTCTTATGCCATAAGGGCTGCACCGACATTGCTCACTTAGCACTACCCAAGGGGCGCGTGTAACTAAAAGATAAGCTATGGACGCGGAGTAACAATACCCCCGCTCCTATTAGACGGGGACCTACGGTTTTAAAATGGATTCCGAACATCCATGGCACCGCCGGGACTCGAACCCGAAACTTGTGGTTACCTAGGCCTTGACTGGTTGAGGAAATTAAAAATAGGCGGTGACCAAATAATGATCCTTGAGCAACTTCGCTCCTGATTGACGAATACTAGAGAAGATGTCACCCATTTGTACTCGGGAGTTCAGATTATAACATCTCGGCCTATACTCAGATTTAATATCTAGTTTATTAAATCTGAAAGTGGCTCTTTTCTTGACTCCGTGTCAAGATTATAGTATTCAGATTTATAGTAATACTAGCAGACCCGGCCACGCGTTGCTGTGGACTTTCTTGTATTTCGTTCAATTATTAGATACTATAATTGGTATTGTTAAGGAAGTAATTGGTAAAGAATGATGAAAAGTTCAAATTAAGCTTCAACGAATAGAAAATGTTTAATTTTTATTCATTTAATGAATGAGGTTTTTGAATGAGGTAATGAATGTTGATTTTTAACATTGTTTTATAATTATTTTACAAAATTTAATTTTTAATAATCATTACTTTCATTTATTTAAGAACTAAGCGATGAACACTATTTCTTGTTAATCTGTCTTTCGTCAAAATAAAAAAATTCATTAAATGATTTAATAAGTTGGTTATGATTTTCTAAAAGATTTTCAAACAATTCTACAATAGCTCTTTGTGCTGCTTGTTCGATAAAATTATACTGACATCGAGTTGTCAAACGTTCTTCAGAAATGCCCATAAAATAAATTTGAAGAAATTTTGGCTCTTCGTTAGGTATTGGCATCAACGACCTGATCTTATGGTACACCTGACATTGTATTTTATTGTTTTTAAAATTACGTCCATCGGATGAGAAATCGCAAATTTTAGTTGCGCCAAATGACGTCAATAGCGCCAAATGACGAAATACGAAAATCATCGATTTTGCATTTAAATAAATAAAAAAAAAAAAAAAAAGTTAAAATCGTATTGTTACGGCAAACATCGTGACACGGGAATTATATATAATAGATAGATAGATAGATGACGAAATATGAAAATCGTCAATTTGGCGCCAAATGACGAATTTTAATGGCGCCAAAACGAAATATGAAAATCGTCGATTTTGCATTTAAATAAAAAAAAAAAAAAATCTGAATAAAAACTATCCTATCTCTCAAGTTGGAACAAAACACACATTTAAAAAAAAAAAGTTAAAATCGGATTGTTAGTTTCGGAGTTCATCCCGAACAAACATCGTGACACGGGAATTATATATAAAAGACTTTAATTTTTATTCATAAGCATTTTATGCATATATACAGAACTCTATTTACAATGAAATTAAAAATAAAAATAATTTTATTCGCAAGTGCACTTCATTCCAAGGTCGGGGATTCTCGAGTCTGGGACGAGTCTAATGCACTGGTCTGCGGCAGACCCTAATGATACACGAAACCACAAGGGATTCACTTTATAAATAGGCGGAAAATCCGGCCTATCACAGCACTTCTGGTCGATTCGTCGCAGAACTCTCTCTCATCATCATGTCTTCTTTTTAACGAGAGTGCCTATGGCCTAAACTCCTAATCTATGGAAATTGATACATTGGATGGAAAACATGGATTAACAGAAAAGGCAGTGAGCTATGGTCATGTCCAAATGGTAAGTATTAAAATAACATTAAAAGGAAGAAAATAAAGGGAAAGGAGCAAATTAAATTAAAAACAAATTAAATTAAAAGTAGCGAAAACAATTAGTTATTTAAGTTGAAGCATTTAACTAATAGCATGAAGCATTTAACTATTTACAATTTCACTTAGAACGTAGACTGCTTTAGAAGCCGCGTCGTTATTGATGCGATTTTGCTGGTCAGGGACCGCTGCTGAAGAAGTTTGCGGTGCTCCATGCAAGAAACTTGCGTAGGAGACACCCTCCGACGATTTGCCAAATTAATGGAGAACCTTGGTTGCTTAGCAACCTCTATCTCCTTCTTTGTGAGTGAGGGAAATTTCTTAAGCTTTAAGTCCATTGATTAGATAGAAAAAGCAATATAAGTATATTATGAATGTATTTAAAAATTAGTTATTCGACATTTTAATTAATTAAT
Organism: Caerostris extrusa; assembly: GCA_021605095.1. NCBI lineage: Eukaryota > Metazoa > Arthropoda > Arachnida > Araneae > Araneidae > Caerostris > Caerostris extrusa. Next base: position 22,231 of record BPLR01015339.1, read on the forward strand.
AATTTTTTAAAAAAAAAATTCTGCATATATAATTTTTTTTTTTGTGTGTGTGTGTGTTATTATAATTTCAAGTAGGTAATAAAAAAGATAAACACTAGAAATTAAAACAAAAACGATTGGAGGAGAAATTGTGACTCAGTGGAGAAACTGCATGGTCATTCGGAAAGGAGGATGTCGGAAGGTTAATGAATAATATTCAGAACAGCGCGAGGTCTTTCGCGATTTTTAAAATCAGAAATGTCGTAAGCATAGTTGCTTAGATCATTCAAAACGGAATTATTAATATTTCGAATGGAATTATAAAATTTTTTTTGCAGTTTTATACACAAGCTGTTTAAAACCTTGGGAGGGAAAGAGCATGTCTGATATCCTCATTTCGAAAAACCAAGGCGAATTTGTAATCATACTTAGGATTTTATTTTCAAAACTTTGGACAGCCTCTCCAAGCGGCGAGGTGCCCCATCTGGTGGCAGTTGATGCATTTAGGATTAGGCATCTCTTCTTCACCATAAATCTCCTTTTAAGACAATCCGTCAAAAGGAGGGGTGGGGGAGTCAGTTTCTGATTTACTTCACGCGCGTAACGCTCAATTGGGGTGCGGTCAAACCCGCAGGTAATTTGTTGAGGTCTGGGGGCAGGAAGTTGAACTGCATTCAGTCCGTTTTCCCCTCGTGGGGTGAATACTCCTGCTTTTCCGCTACATCGCCGTAGGCTGTCTTTGTCATTCTCGATTAAGAAAGTTCAACTGAACGGCTTGGCGTTTAAGCCTTTGGAGCTATTTAGCCCCTGAAGGCTCCATATCCGATCAAAAAGGAAGTAAACAGTTTAAAAAACATTTGAATATAGCCCAGTATAAATTTACAAAATCATAAAACAATTTACAGAATCATTCAAAAAGAAAGAGAGTCAAATTTTATGCGGCCGTTTAAGATTCAATCTCTTGGATTGCCTCTGACGCTCGGTACCACAGGTTTCGGGTGCGAATCCCGGCGGTGCCATGGATGTTTGTAGTGGTTCGGAATACACTTTAAACAGTAGGTCCCAACCAAATTGAAGAGCATTGCAGGGATAGCGTTACTCCGCGTCCGTAGCTTATCTTCAAGCTACACGCACCTCCTGGATAGTGCTAAGTGAGTAACGTTAGTGGAGCGCTTGTCTTAGGCATCCAAGACAATTGTCTAAATGTTTAGCAGCTGCGTTAGAACAAAACAAAACTCTTGGATTGCCGTATTGTTATGGTTATCAAGCGTGTTAAAGAATTACGCATTAACCATTTAGCAGAGATTACTTGGCTGATGGTGATGTTTTGTAAGGTTTCACTAGTTTTAAATTAGTTTTACCCTCATAAGACCAACTCGGGTAAGCGTAGGTTAAGAAAGAACGAAGAATGGCAGTATATAAAAAAAATTTATTATCTCTGGTCATAGTTAAATTTCTATTAATATAATTTATGGAAAGCAGTACAAAATTTTGCATTAGTATGTAAGAAACCTAGATCGTTGAATGCCAATCAGTCTGAAGTCTGATTTTCTGACCACTGGATTCCGATTGGCTGGAATTTGGTGATGTCAGGTTTAGTATTATGTGAACATCCTTCCTCACTGCTTAGAAACATTGCAACTGGAAGACTTCTTGCATTTCTTACAGGTGGGATAATCCCATTTATTTTTATGTGTATAAACCATCAAATCTTTTGTTTTATTAAGCATTTAGCTATTCAGCGAAATAAAGGATGAATTCAATTAAGGCTTAAAATATATTTTTGCCAGCTGTGGTTTAACTAAATATCTAATCAAATACCGAATTGCAACAAAACATAAAAAAATTATTTTTATAACAAGCTTAGAAGACAATGTTCTGGAAGATAAAATCGTATAGATCATTTATCCTCAAACTGAGATAACAAAGATTGAAATTGTGAGAAACTGCGATTGTTATTCTTGGCGCACTAGAGCTCACTCTTTATCATGTGTAGTATATAGTGTTCTAACTGAAGTGAAGAGTTTTTAGACATTACATGTTTAACTGAAGTGAAGTGTATCAGTACTTTGAACAAGCTTTGGGGTTGGTTTGTCGTTCTTCGGTCATCTTGTGCACACTTTGGGCTAAATAGACCGGGACCTACAGTTTAACGTGGATTTCGAACCACTCACAAACATCCATGCCCCCGCCAGGATTCGAACCTGGAGCCTTCGGTGCAAGCTTAGGCAGTCAGCGTTTGAGTGCGAGTCCAAAAAAATTTATAATGAATAAATAAATAATGCTTTTGAGATGTAAAATAAAATTTTTGTAATTATGTGAGTTTATTTTGCAGATAATAAGATTCTACAGTTACTACAATACACTTTTTTTCCCTCAAGATAAAATTTTCTTTTCTAAAAGAGGCTGATTATGTTTTGGATGTTCTATTATTTTAATAGATAAACCTATTTAATCTAGTTTTCAATTGATAAATTAATTTAATATTAAAAATCTAGAATAATGTACCCTTTGTGTCAATACATCGCAAAGTAGACAATCATAATAATGAATGTCGCAGTTAGTTTTCGCGGTAAACTAAAAATGGCTGCCTTTTTTTCTTTTCTAAAAGATGCTGATTATGTCTTTGGATGTTCTATTATTTTAATATATAAACCTATTTAATCTAGTTTTCAATTGATTAATTAATTTAATATTAAAAATCTAGAATAATGTACCCTTTGTGTCAATACATCACAAAGAAGACATAATCATACTAATGAATGTCGCAGTTAGTTTTCGCGGTAAACTAACAAAATGGCTGCCGAAGTTCGTAAAACATGTAATGTCGTTGTAAAGCGCTATTTCGCCAAAAATCGTTATTACACCAACATTAGTAGCCAAACAGCTATTACATCAAATTGTATTCCTTAAATTGTTATTACGCCAAATTTTATCGCATTAACGCCAAATTTTGGTAAAAATCTAGAATCATCTACTCTTTGAGCCAAATATATCGCCAGGATGCCAAGTCACCAAGTAAACATAATAATGAATGCAACAGGTAGTTTTCACGTTATTAGTCGATATTATGCCAAAATCCTTCACTAGGATGCCAAGTAAAACAAGGATGGCTGCCCAAGTTCGGTGTCGTTGAAAAACGCTTTTTCGAAAAAAATTCATTGTTGCAAATTTTGCCACTATTATGTCAACTTTTTAATGTTTTTCTTTTTACGCCACATATTGCCGCTTTAACGCCAAATATATCATTATTTTGTCAACATTTTATTCTTAAATTGCTTTCACACCAAATTAAATCGCTTTATCGCCAAATTATTATGTGGAATTTTATTTTGCTAAGTCACAAAAATGTATCGTTTAAACAAAGATAATAATCGCTGTTAATTGATAACATTGCGCCAAAGTTATTCACTAATTCGCCTTCTACTTTTTTTTTTTTTAATGTCAAAAAATAAGTCATGTTCTTTACGAAGCCGAATTCGAATGATAAATTAATATTAACAAAAGATAAAAAAGAAGAAAAAACTAGAGAATAACTTACTTTTTATTGTGGTATGTCCTTCCTCTGTGGTGAAAAAACAAACATTTTATTCCATCGGTGAAATCATAAAAATATTTTGCGGATGTCACATTTGTGCTGGCGCCGCCACATGCACTCTGCCAGATAATTATCAAATGTTCCGACACATTATTTTATTAATATTAATTTATTTTAATTATTATAAATTTAAATTGTAACGTTAACTAACGTTCTAAAAAGCTAAAGCTTCAAATATTCCGAGCGAATTCCTAAACGAACATCTTTAAAAATGAAATTATTTAAGAATAAAATATAAGTTATTAATAAATAAAAAAAAAAATCGTTTTCTTTGTCGGTTTTTACTTTCCTGAGTGGCAACTTCATAAAAATTGTTTATGTTCTGAATCAGTGACCGACGTACGTTGCAAGAATAAGTTCGAATAATCAATAATTTATTGGAATACTTACTTAAAAGAATGCAAAATAATAATATAATCACAATAACAATAAATAATCATTATATTGTTTGAAAAATAAAGCTACTAGAATTCCTCTATTATAGTACTGCAACCCTAAAGAAATTGGCGGAAATTGGCGAAATATTCAGGGTTGCAAGATTGGCGACTTTCTCAGGGGTACAGTATCCTAGATTTTAACTAACCCGTTAGTTAACATTACAATTTAAATTTTTAATACTTAAAATAAATTAATAATAATAAATAATTTCTAAATTTTTAAGAAAGTTACAACTTAAATTTTCTGTTGATTTGTGCTGTTGATCGTTATTCCATAATCATTTGCTGTGGCTATGCAAATACAGGCATGGATGAAAGGTGAATGGGATGGTGTGATGGTGGCTTTTCATCAGCCTGCAGAATGGATGAAAGGGCCTCTGCATGCTTATTTTTTTTATGAATTGAATAAATTCAAAAGTGAATGTAGTGCTTAAGTATTGCATGGAAAATGGATTGATTGCTGCAAGTATGAATGTTCAAAGTGCTGTTCTAATATGAAATTGGTTGATTGTCTTGATGTTTGTGATGGAAAAAAGTATGGAGCGAGTCGAAAGAAAGGAACGAATGCTCATCAGGTTGCGTCAGTCAGAAAAGGTACTGATTTGGACTCCAACACTTATATGGGTCTGACTTTAATGTTAACATATTCTTAAGTGAATGAATAGTGGAGCAAAGTAAGCAAGAACTGATTTATTGGTTGCAAATCAAACGATAATAGATTGGCATGAATTTGTAGAGAGGTGAGCATGGACGAGTGTTTAAAGTTTAAGA